>JAAAXO010000107.1:46846-145760 GCA_011799875.1 Thinopyrum elongatum | reverse complement strand
TCGTTGTTTGTAGTGCTTATATTTCACGTCTACCCCCTCATATCACACACCCAAATCAATCGCTCAATTAGTATCACGCTGAGAAATCTAGTCTTTGATTCACACCGCCACAATGTCACACCTTCGAGTTCCCTTCCGTCTACCCTCCATTCATATATCCCCATCGGTTACCCTTAGAAGGACACACTACCATTGTTACACCCACGCCCCCTGCTTCTATACATACTGGACACATTACTAGAGCTCGCGCATCGCCAATTAAATATCAGTACTTTCGTTCTTGGTATATATTCTCAAGTGTTCATGAAAATATGAATGCTGCCTAACTTGGATCATTTGTTTTGCTTACAATGAGGCCTCGTCTTGGGACAAGAAGAGGAACCTTAGGAGCAGTTAAGCCATGGAGATGATGGCATGCAGCAGGGAACACAGACCGGAGTTTTACAAGTGATGATATCATGACTTTGAAAGCCACCATAATGAGTGCAGGAATGCCTTGGACGAAATATACCAGGATATGCACTTCATAAATTTCGTCCAGAGGCTATCATAGTGCTGCGTCACCTTAGTTATTGGGCCAGGCCCGTAATTTCGAAATACTTGAGTTATGGCTGTTTTAGTTTAGAGTCTATATGTGTTGGGAAACAAGAGATAGGGTTGGTTTCGGACCCCTCCTTCAAGGGGCCCCGAAATCCCTCCCCTCTTCCTCCCATATATACATACCCTTAGGGCAACCGTTTAGACTTGGGTTTGTTTATATTAAAGTTCGCCATAGCTGAACTTCGCGTACTTCGTTTGTGGTGTTCAACACCAGGCAAGACGTCACAGAACCCCCACCTTGTATCATAAAGCTTTCATCTTATATTCGCAATATCCAGATTGCAAATCTTAGTTGTCTTGCTTGTTCTTCGTTTGCTTGCAGGAGATAGCCCTCGTGGTCAGTTGATTGTGCTCCGGCGGGTCAATAACCTCTCGAAGTTGGTTTTTACGATTCTAAGGCGCGACGTCCTCGCACGTTCGTAGTCGGATCGTCAAAGTCTACTCCACCAAAAACTGCATCATCTCATCGAAAGATCGGGAACCACTCCTCTATCAAGTGGTATCAGATTCCAGTGTGCTCGGGAGATTTACAGTTTTTCGTAGTTTAGATCGTTGTTCTTCATACCTACGTCCAAAAAAAGCCAAAAAAAAATTTAGGTTAGTTCATCATATCCAACCAATCTGAGCCTTTGCATAATCTTTTAGGTTTTTGCTTTGTTGAATTTGCGTTGCATCGTCCGTGTCAGTTGCTGGTCTTAGCGTCTAGTCTTTAGAGTTTCGAGATTCTGTTCACAGTTGTCACGCCGCCGCCGCCACGCATCATCATCGCCCTACCCATATACCACCCCAACCGATCCAGACGTGTCAGAATACCAACCGCTCGATCCTAGTCCATATACCACCACAATCGCGAGCCACCATATACACCGTCATATACCACAACCAGTCCGCGTTCCACCAATTCATCTCTGCACCATTCCTAGTCCGAGTCCTATTTATTCCTGTTATTTTAAGTCCAATCACGCATCTACGAGTCTGAACAAGGTCGGATCCCCAATTTTTTGCGCTAACTTAGGACCAGAAGAATAAATAGTTCCAGTTTTCAAAAAAAAAAAACTAAAATCTGAAATTCTGGCTAGGCAGTTTTTAGACCATTTAGACTTTTTCGAAAAAATTGTTGGGAGCAAAAAAAAAAAAGAGCAAAAAAAAAAAATTTCGAGTGGTTGCTCCTCCCTTGTTTACCGTGCAGCGCCGTGATTTTGTTAGTGTTCTAGGCTCGCGTCTCTAGCACGGGTCTAGCCTAGGACCAGCACAGTACCGTCGTTAGAGTTTAATCCATTGCATCTCTAATATTATTGCTGACCTTTTTGCTACCATATCATAAGCCTTCCCAGCTCCACATACATCTACCTTGTGCGTTTACACCACTGGAAATCGCTCTGTCCAAGCTCTTAAGAGTTTTGCACAACAGTTGCCGATCACCACCTGCTGCTGGGTAAGAACTGTAAGCATTTGAGCTTGCTTGACGGATTTGTGACACCAACCACACCACCACCACTTTCTAGTAGTCTGTAGGATCATATTCTTGTGTGTTTCTATTGCTGCTAACCATGGCAGGATCACAAGCGGACGAGATATTACTGGGAGAACATGACGAACAAGATTGCATGATAATTTCAGCAAATGATGAAGTGGCCAGTGGGAGATGTGCTAAACAGATTGAGAGGCCATGGAGAGATCGATGGCATGAGAAGTCGTTCGAGACAAGATGGATAACAAGTTTAATGATTGCTCCGGCGTCTTCCCAACCACCCGCCGGCCAGCACCTGTCGCACCTCTGAACGACAACAACAACGCGCCCCTTCCAAATCAGTTGGACAGCGAAGCGTGTTCCCTCTTGAGGATGGCCAAACTTTGGTGCTGCTGTACCTACTGTTGATGCTTCTTGGCTCTGCTCCTGCTGCTGCGGGTGCCGAGGAGGATGGTTACGCGGGCGATTATGAGGATGAGGTTATCAAAATCATAACACTACGTGCACCACCAGCACCAGGTCGTCCACATGCAAATATCGCAATGGTAGGCTGCACCACCACTTCAGGTACGAGATCATACCTCTTCCTAAATTAAAATTGAATATTCCATTCCACCATTCGAGGGTAGTATGTTCCTGATTATTATCTTACTTGGGAGTTGAAACTGAACAACACGTTTTACATGTTTCCAATATCCCGAGGAACGACGTGTTGCTGCTGCTGTTTGTGCTTTCACTAGTTTTGCATGTGTATTGGTGTCTGAACATTGTAGAGTATATCCTATTCCACTCGTGGTGGGCTGCTTTGAAAACTGCTATGCGTACTCGTTGGGTTCCACCATATTATCAACGTGAATACTTCTCAAAATTGCAGCGCTTAAGACAAGGAAAAATTCTGTAGAAGAATATTATCAGGAATTACAAACTGGCATGATTAGATGTGGTATTGTTGAGGAGAAGGAAGCTATGCTTGCACGTTTCATGGGTTGGATTATAGAGAGATTCAGACCACTTCCTAGAGTATAAGGAGTATAATAATATCACTCGTTTATTCCATCTTGCTTGTAAAGCTGAACTGAAGTGCAGGATCGACAGGCATTGGCGAGAACTATTTTTCTGCAGGCGATCTTCATCATGGACACCGCGTGGCCTCTCCTACTCCCACATCGTCCTAAACTCGGCACCACTGACTTCAGCCGCCAATCTCCAACGAGATACAAGAAAACAGGCACCACCATCTGTCCAGAGTACAAACACCTTCTGGGCCTGCCCAGACTCTTCTTCATCTTGGCGATCACCAGGCACACACATGATATTTTTGTCGTCGTTGTTAAGGGAAGAGGTCATTATGCGAGAAGAATGCCAATCTCCGCGTGTTATGATTGCTACTGGGATGGGGGTATGAGTCCCTAGTGACTATGATGAGGGACTTTTGGCTCTTATTACAAGTAGAAACCACGGTTTGGAGATGATTCTGATCATGAGACTTAATACCTGCTCCTGAAGACGCTGACAGGTATGATGTTTAGTTGCTCAACGTGTTTTGAGTGTGGCAGTATCACAAGCTAGCAAATCAGAGGAAGCTAATTTGTTCCATACAAAGGGAGTTGTGATGAACGTTTCTGTTCGCGCATCATAAGATGGAGGGAGCTTGCAACAACTTGGCTACATGGAGAATGGTGGAAGCTATCTCTCACCACAGACCACATCCACATCCTTACTATATCCAATGGTTCCAACAGCGGCAAGGTTAAGGTAAACACGAGTGTTCGTGTGCATTTTAGTATCTCTACATATGCTGATTATGTTGATTGTGATGTGTTACCCATGCAAGCATGTTCATTATTACTTGGTAGACCATGGCAATTTGAATAAAAATTCTGTACACCATGGTAGAACCAATCAGTATACTCTTGTTCATAAGGATAACATATTACTTGCTTCCTATGACTCCTGATTCTATTTGAAGATGATATTAATAGAGCTAGTAAAGCAAAACAAGGAGAAAATAAGATTGAAAATCAGATGTGGGCAAAGAATTTGAGCAACAAATGAAGCCTAATAATAAACCATCTAGTGTTGCTTCTTGAAATTAATTGAAAAGTGCATGCTTACTTGCCACCAAATCTGATATTGATGATCTGATTTCAGCAATTCTGTTTGCTATGCTTTTTGTGTGCAAAAGAGCGTTATTTTTCATTCGAGGACGTGCTTCCTCTCTTTGCCTCCTCGGTCACTAACATTTTGCAGGAGTTCGCTGACGTCTTCCACAAGAACGTGTCCAACCGGGGATTACCACTATTCGCGGGATTGAGCATCAGATTGACTTAATTCCCGGTGCTTCTCGTTGCCAAACCGTGGCTCATACCGTACCAATCCAGAGGAGACGAGGAGATTATCGTCAAGTACAGGAGTTGCTCGACCAAGGTTATATACGCGAATCCTTAGTCCGTTTGTGCTTGTTCCTATTATTCTAGTGCCGAACAAGGATGGTACAATCGCGTATGTGTGTTGATGTAGAGGCATTAATAATATTACTATTCGTTATCGTCATCCTATTCTAGACTAGATGATACGCTTGATGAATTGAGTGGCTCTACAATATCTCCAAAGTTGAATTTGCGTAGTGGATACCATCAAATTCGTATGAAAATTGGGGGATTAATGAAAACAAAGCTTTAAAACAAAGTTTGGATTATATGAGTGGTAGTCATGCCTTTTGGTTTAACTATGCACCTATACTTTCATGAGATTAATGAACGAAGTTTGTACGTGCTTCTTGGAACGATTTGTGGTATTCTATTTTGATGATATACTACTGATTTATAGGCAGATCTTTGGAGGAACATTTTGGAACATTTACGTGCTGTTTTTATTGCTTTAAGTTCGATGCACGTTTGTTTTGCGTAACCTTGGGAAGTGCAACCTTTTGCACACCGACCGAGTATCTTTTCTTGGCTATGTTGTTACTCCACCGGGAATTGAAGTTGATAAGCCAAGATTAAAGCATTTGAGATTTGGCCACAAGCCCAAAACGGTCACTCAAGGGAGGGAATTTTCTTTGACTCGCTGGCTTTTCTAATAGGCGTGTTTTGGAGAGATTTCAGCACCATTGCTAATGAGGACATTCAATACCATGTTACAACCAAACAAAACACCACAGCCGCCCTGTTCTAACATACTGGACCAATTACTAGAGTCAGCGCACGTCAATTTAAAAATCAGGCGTACTTTCGTTCTTGGTAAGATTCTACAGTCATGAGAATATGATGCTGCCCTAAATTGGATAATTGTTTTGCGTTACAACATGAGGGCTCTAGCTGGACAGGAAAGAGGAACCTGGGAGCAAGTTCAAGCATGGAGATGATGGCATGACCCAAGGGGAACAAGAAACGCGAGTAGTTACAAGTTGATGATTTCAGGACTTTGAAGCCCCAGATATGAGTTGCAGGGAGCCTTGGACGAAAATAATACAAGATGTGTCCTTTCATAATTTCGTACCAGAGGCTATTAAGGTGCTGCGTCACCTTATTATTGGGCAAGACGGCCAGCATGTAATTTCGAATACTTGATGTATAGGCTGTTTTTAGAGTCCGAGTGCTGGGGAAACAAGAGATAGGTGGTTGCGGACCCACTCCTTCAGGGCCAACGAAATCCCCTCCTCTGTCCTCCATATTATACAGCCCTAGGGCACCGTTTAGACTTTGGGTTTTGTTTAGATTAAAAGTTCGCATAGCTGCAAGCTTGCGTACTTCGTTTGTGTTCAACCGACCAAGACCACCAGACGTCACAGAACCCACCTATGATCAATTAAAGCTTTCATCTTATATTCGCAATATACAGATTGCAAATCTAGTTTCTTGCCCTGTTCTTCGTGGTTGCTTTGCAGGAGATTCATAGACTATCGTGGTCAGGTGAATTCGTGCTCCGCGTGGGTCAATAACTCCGGAAGTTGGTTTTTTCGCGATGTGCTAAGGCGGACGACGTCCCTCGGCCGTTCGTAGTCGGTCCGTCAAAGTCTACTCCACCAAAACGATAGCTATCATCTCATCGAAAGAATCGGGACACCCTCGCCTCTATCAAGTGGTATCCAGATTCCCAGGTTGCCTGGTGAGATTTACAGTTTTGTTAATTTAGATCGAGGGCTCTGTTCTCATACCACGTCCTAGGAAAAAGCCAAAAAAAAAAAATCTTAGGGTTATCAATCAGTATCCATACCCAATCTGTAGCCTTTGCATAATCTTTTAGGGTTTTGCTTTGTTGAATTTGCGTGGTTGCATCTTCGTTGTCAAGTGTCTGTCTAGCGTCTAGTTTCGTTCTGTTTAGAGTTGGTGATTTCTTGTTCACAGTTGTCACGAGACCCGCCGCCGCACCACATCATCACCCCTAACATTAATACCACCAACGCTTCCGTAGTCCAGATACCACCAAACCGATCTCAAGTCCTTATACACCACAATCCGAGTCCCCAATGATACTACCGTCATATCCATCACCAGTCCGAGATGCCACCATATTCCTCTCATGCCACCCGATTCTACTAGTCCTGCAGTCAGTATTTATTCACTTTATTTTAAGAGTTCTCCAGATTCACGGCGATAGCTACGAGCTCGTGAACCAAGTGATTCCCCAATTTTACGTGCTACCCGCAGAAGAAAAATAGTTCCAGTTTCAAAACTAAGTCTGGAAAATTCGGTAGGCAGATTTTTAGGACCATTTGTAACTTTTTCGAAAAAAAAAATTGTTGGCGAGCAAAAAAAAAAAGGAAAAAAAAAAGTGGCAAAAAAAAAAGAAAAGGAAAAAATTACGAGTGTGCTCTCATCCATTGTTTACGTGCAGCGCCGTGATTTTTGTTAGTTGTTTCTAGGTTGCGTCTCTAGCAACGGTCTAGCCCTGGACGAGCACAGTACCGCGTTGAGAGTTTCTCAACATTGCATCTCTGAATTGTTATTGCTACCCTTTTGCTACCATATCATAAGTCTTTCCCAGCTCCCACATACTCTACAATCGTGTGTTTGACACCACCCTGCAATCGCTCTGTCCAAGCTCCTGGAGAAGTTTTAATACAACGGTTGCCGATCACTCACCTGCTGCTGGGTAAGAATGGGTAACGAATTTGTAGATGGTTGCTTGAAGGATTGTGGACAACCACACCACAACACCACACAACTTCTCAGTAGTACTGTAGGATCATATTCTTGTGTGTTTCTATTGCTGTCTAACCAGGCAGGGATCACAAGCCGACGATATTGCTATGGAAACATGACGAACAAGGAGTTGCATGATAAATTTCAAGCAAATTGATGAGGCCAGGTGGGAGATGGCTAAACAGATGTGAAGAGGCCATGTGAGAATAGAAGCTGGCATGTGAGAAGTCGTTCGAGACGCAGCAAGCTGGATAACAAGTTAATGAAATTGCTCACGCGTCTTCCCCAACCAACACCCCGGGCAACCTTCGCACCTCTTCAACGACACCACAAAACCCCCCTTCCAAATCAGTCTGACGAGCGAAGTACGTGTTCCTCTTGAGGATGGCCAAACTTATGGTGCTTGCTGTAACCTAATGTTGATGCTTTTGGCTCCTGCTCCTGCTAAGCTTGCTGGTTGAAGGCGAGGATGAGGAGGGTGATTACGCGGGCTTTATGAGGATGAGGTTTATCAAAATAGTAACTCCGTGCAACCACCAGCACCAGGTCGTCCCAACATGCAAATAATTCGCAATGGTAGGTCTGTCAACCACACATTCAGGTTAGAGATCATGACCAATCTCCTTAAATTAAAATTGGAAATATCCACATTCGAGGGTAGATATGTTCCTGATAATATCTATATGGGAGTTAGAAACTGAACAACGTTTTACATGTTTAACAATATCGCCCGATGAACGACGTTGTTGCTTGACTGCCTGTTTTGTGACTTTTCACTAGTTTTGCATGTGTATGTGGTCTGAACATTTGTAGATTATAATCCTATTCCAGCTACGTGGGCTGCTTGAATGAAATGCTATGCGTACTCGTTGGGTTCCACCATATTATCAACGTGAATGTACTTCAAAAAATTGCAGCGGCTTAGAACAAGGAAAAATTCTGTAGAAGAATATATCAGAATTACAAACTGGCAATGATTATGATTCGTTATTGGTTGTAGGAGAATGAAGCTATGCTTGCACGTTAATGGGTTGTGATAAATAAGAGAGATTCAGACCATTCTAGAGTATAAGAGTATAGAATAATACACTCGTTATTCCATCTGCTTGTAAAAGCTGTGAACGTGAAGTGCAGGGATCGAACAAGGCTTGGCGCGAACTAATTTTTATGCAGGGCGATCTTCATCATGGACACCGCGTGCCTGCCTCCTACTCCCACCCGTCAACTGCGGCACACTGACTTCAGCCGCCAATTCCCAACCGAGATATAGAAAAGAGGAACCACCACCACCATCTGCAAGAGGTTACACTCTTCTGTGGCCTCCCAGAGCTCTTCTTCATCTTGGCATCAACAAGGGCACACACTGATATTATTTTCGTCTTGTATGTAAGGGAAGAGGGTCATTATGCGAGGAGAAGAATGCTAACCTCGTCCGTCGTGTTATACTTGCTACTGAGGATGGTGGGTATGGTCCGCTAGGTGACTATGATGAGGAGGACTTTGGCTCTATTACAAGTTGAAGAAACAAGACACGTTGATTGGAGATTGATTTGATTCATGAGACGCAATAAATGGCTCCTGGAAGACGCTTGGACAGGGTATGAATTTAGTGCTCAACGTGTTTTTGAGTGTGGCAGGGTCACACAAGCTGAGCAAATCAGAGGCATACTTTGTTCCATACAAAGGGTGTTGTGAAGGAGAGTCTGTTTCAGCGTCATCATAGTATGGAGGGAGCTCGCACAAACTTGGATCTAGCAATGGGATGTGGAGAAGCTTATCTCTAACCACAAGACAACATTCCACAGTCCTACTATATCCCGGTTCAACAACACGGCAGGTTAATGGTAACACGTTATCTGTTCGTGTGCATTTTAGTATCTCTACATATGGCTTGATACTGTGATTGTGATTGTGGTACCACGGCAAGCATGTTCATATTACTTTGGTAGGCCATGGATTTGATAAAATTTCTAGTACACCATGGTAGAAACAATCAGTATACTCTTGTTCATTAAGGATAAATATTACTTGGCCTTCCTATGACTCCTGATTTCTTTTGAAGATATATTATAGAGCTAGTAAGAAGCAAAACAGGAAGAAAAAAATAAGAGTGAAAATGCGATTGTGGCAAAGGAAATTGAAGCCACAAATAAGCCTTCAATAATAAAACACATCTAGTGTTGCTTCTACAAATTTAAATTGAAAAATGAAAGTGCATGCTTACTGACTTGCACCAAATAACTGTATTGAGATCTAGATTCAAGCAATTGCTGTTTGCTATGCTTTTGTGTGCACAGAGGCGTTATTTTCAGAATTCGAGGACGAGGCGCTCCTCTTTGCCTCCTCGCGGTCACTAACATTTGGCAGGACGGTTCGCTGACGTCTTTCACAAGAAGTTGCCACGGGTACCACCTTATTCGCGGAGTTGAGCATCAATTGACTTAATTCCCGGGCTTGCTTCGTTGCCAACCGTTGCGCCATACCGTTACCAATCCAGAGGAGACGAAGGAGATTATGACGTCACAGTACAGGAGTTGCTCGAGCAAAGGTTTCATACGTCGAATCCCTTAGTCCTTGTGCTGTTCCTATTATCTCTAGTGCCGAAAAGCTCATATACGCTTACAGGGAATGGGACAGGGGTAGGAGGAGACCGAGGTCACGGAGGCATGGAATACGGCTTGCGAGGGGTAGTGAGGTGTACATGAGGATGGGGTTGTAGAGGGGAGTGCGAGATTGAGAGGGAGTGATGATAGAAGTGGGATTGAGGGATGAAGGAGAGAGGTTATAGGTGTACCAGGGTGGGCGAGAGATAAGCTAGTTGCCGAAGGGGTCAGGGGGTAAGGGGAAGGTTTTTTTCTTTGACGCATCTATACTATCTTTGATTAGGACTAGATGAGATGCTTGATCTGAATTGAGTGCTCCTACAATATTCTCCATAAAGTTTTGATTTGCGTAGAAGTGGATACCATACAAATTCTATGAAAATTGGGGGATGAATGGAAACAGCATGTTTAAAAACAAAGTTTGGATATATGAGGGTTAGTCATGCCTTTGAGGGTTAACTTAATGCACCTCAGTACTTTCATGAGATTAATGAACGAAGGTTTTACGTGATTTCATTGGACGATTGTGGATAGTCTATTTTGAGTATATACTGTTTATAGGCAGATCTTTGGAGGAACATTTGGAACATTTACGTGCGTGTTTTTAATTGCTTTAAGTGATGCACGTTTGTTTGGAACCTTGGGAAGTTGCACCTTTTGCACCGACCGAGTATCTTTTCTGTGGCTATGGTTGTTACTTCCACAGGGAATTGAAGTTGAATAAGGCCAAGATTTGAAGCTATTGAGAGTTGGCCACAGCCCAAACAGTTCACTCAAGTGAGGAGGTTTCTTGGATCTCTGTGTTTCTATAGGCGTTTTGTTGGAGAGATTTCAGGCACCATTGCTGCACCTCTCAATGAGCTTACAAAGAAGATGTTGCCCTTTTGTTTGGGGTACTCACAGGAAGAAGCCTTCACGGTTATGTGAAAGATAGGTTGAACACGCATGCTCCTTGTACCAACTTCCTGATTTTATAAGACTTTTGAGCTTGAATGTGATGCTAGTGAATTGGATTAGGAGGTGTTTTATTACAAGATGGCAAACTCTGTGTGCTACTTTTCTGAACAATTGAGTGGGGCTAGTCTGAACTCTATCTACTATGAAAAGAAGTTATATGCTCTTGTTCGGACCTTAGAACTGGCAAATTATTTATGGCCCCAAAAGAATTTGTTTATATTTCGATCATGATCTTTGAAACACATTAAAAGTCAAGCAAAATGAACCGTAGACATCTCTAAATGGGGTTGAATTTTTGAGACCTTTCCTTATGTCATATAAACACAAAGAAGGGTAAAGAAAAGTTATGCTGTGCATTGTCTCGTCGTTAGTACTATGCTTTCAAACTTGATTTAAAAAATTTGGTTTTGGAGAACATCCAAGATCAATATGTGTCATGATGCTGATTTAAAAGATGATTGCCAAGACATTGTAAAGGAAGGGAGAACCATGGAACAAGTTCGTCGTTAACGATGGATGTTTGTGTTTCGTGCTAAAAACTATGCATTCCAGCTAGCTCCGTTCGTCTTTTGTTGTGTGCAGGGGAGGCGCATGGAGGAGGATAATGGGACACTTTGGCGTGAAGTAAGACGCGAAGGATATATCTGCTGACACATATCTTTGGCCCAAGATGAGAGCGGGATGTTGGCGTTTTGTTGCTGTGCACTAACATGTCAAAAAGCTAAGTCACACCAATCCTCATGGTTATAAATTATTAATGCCTTTGCCTTGTACCTAGTGTTCCTTGGGCAGGATTATTATATCTATGGACTTTTGTTGTAGGTTTACCTCGAACAAAGAGGGGAGGGATAGGCATATTTGTTGTCGCGGATAGGTTTTGTCTCGAACAATGGCACACTTATCCATGTCATAAAAGAGATGATGCTGTATAGTTGCTGATTTTTTCTTTCGTGAAATTATACGCTTGCATGTGTGCCAAATACTATGTTTCAGATCGTGATACTAATTTCTTAGCCACTTTGGAGATTTTATGGGCTAAGTTGGGGAACTAAACTGCTTTTTATTACTACATGTCACCCCCAAACTGATGGACAACTGATATCTAGAAACATTGTCTACTATGCTTGGGCTGTTTTGAAGAATACCAAGAAAATGTGGGAAGAATGCTTGCCTGCCTATATGATGTTGCTTATAATCGTTCATTCATTCTACTACTAAGATGGTCCTTTGAAATTGTGTATGGTTTCCTTCCTCGTGCCCAATTGATTTGTTGCCTCTTCCATCTTCGGAGAAGGTTAATTTTGATGCTAAACAACGTGCTGAATTGATCTTAAAATGCATGAGTTAACTAAGGAGACACTTGAGCGTATGAATGCTAAATATAAACTTGCTGGAGATAAGGGTAGAAAACATGTTGTGTTTCACCTGGAGATCTTGTTTGGTTTACTTTGCGTAAGGATAGATTTCCTGATTTGCGCAAATCAAGCTAGCCACGTGCTGAGGTCTTTTAAGGTGTTAAGAAAATAATGATAATGCATATAACTTGAGCTGCCGTCAGATTTTGGGGTTGTCCCCACTTTTAACATTGCAGATCTGAAGCCTTATTTGGGTGAGGAAGATGAGCTTCCGTCGAGGACTGACTTCATTTCAAGAAGGGGAGGATGATGAGGACTCATACCATTGTTTACAACCACCACAGCCCCTGCTTCTAATACATACTGGACCAATTTACTAAGCTCGCGCACGTCAATTAAATATCAGGTACTTTCGTTTCTTGGTAATGATTCTAAAGTTCATGAAATATGATGCTGCCTAAATTGGATACATTTGTTTGCTTACAAAGAAGGCCTAGCTTGGACAAGAAGAGGAACCTTGAGACGTTCAAGCATGGATAGATGGCATGCACAAGGGAACAAGAACGGAGTTACAAGTGATGATTTCCACGACTTTGAAGCCACCATAATGAGTCAGGCAGCCTTGACGAAATATACAAGATGTCACTTCATAATTTCGTCCAGAGCTATTATAGGTGCTGCGTCACCTTATTATTGGGCCAGGCCCATGTAATTTCGAAATCCTTGAGTATAGGCTGTTTTTAGAGTCCTATGTTGTGGGGAAACAGAGATAGGGTTGGTTTCGACCCCTCCTGCAAGGGCCACGAAATCCCCTCCTCTTCCTCCATATATACAGCCCTTAGGGCACCTTTAGACTTTGGTTTTGTTTAGATTAAAAGTTCGCCATAGCTGCAACTTCGCGTACTTCGTTTGTGTTCAACGACCAGACCAAGACGTCACAGAACCCACCTGATCATAAAGCTTTCATCTATATTCGCAATATCCAGATTGCAAATCTTTAGTTTCCTTGCTTGTTCTTCGTTTTGCTTCAGGAGATAGACCCCTCGTGGTCAGGTGGATTGTGCTCCGGCTTGGTCAATACCTCTCGGAGTTGGTTTAAGCGATTGCTAAGGCGCACTCCCTCGACGTTCTAGTTCGGATCGTCAAAGTCTACTCCACACAAAAACGATAGCTATCATCTCATCGAAAGATCGGGACAACCCTCCGCCTCATCAATTGCTGCACCTCTCAATGCCTTACAAAGAAGGATTTTCCTTTTGTTTGGGGTACCTCACAGGAAGAAGCCTTCACGGTTTGAAAGATAAGTTGCACATGCTCCTTTACTTCCAACTTCCTGATTTTAATAAGACTTTGAGCTTGAAGTGATGCTAGTGGAATTGGATTAGGAGTGTTTTATTAAAGATGCAACCTGTTGCATACTTTTCTGAAAAATTGATGGGCCTAGTCGAAACTCTCTACTTTGATAAAGATTATATGCTCTGTTTCGGACCTTAAAACATGGCACCATTATTTATGGCCCAAAGAATTGTTTATACTTCTGATCAATTATCTTTGAAACAACATTAAAAGTCAAGCAAAACTGAACGTAGACATGTAAATGGGTTGAATTTATTGAGACTTTCCCTTATGTCATTAACACAAGAGGGTAAAGAAAATGTTATGCTGATGCATTGTCTCGTCGTTATCCTATGCTTTCACAACTTGACTTTAAAATCATTTGGTTTGGAGACCATCAAATCAATATGTGCATGATGCTGATTTAAGATGTATTGCAAATTGTAGAAGGGAGAACATGGAACAAGTTTGTCGTTAACGATGAATTTGTGTTCGTGCTCAACTATGCGTTCCCAGCTAGCTCCGTTCGTCTTTTGTGTTGCAGGAGCGCATGGAGGAGGATTAATGTGACCCTTTGGCGTGAAGAGACGGAGGATATACTTGCTACACACATTTCTTTTGGCCAGATGAGCCGGGATGTTGAGCGTTTTGTTGCTCGCTGCACTACATGTTCAAAAAGCTAAGTCACGACTCAATCCTCCTGGTTTATATATGCCTTTGCCTGTACCTAGGTTCCTGGGAGGATATATCTATGGACTTTTGTTTTAGGTTACCCCCTCGAACAAAGAAGGGGATGGGATAGCTACTTTGTTGTCGTGGATAGGTTCCGAAATGGCACACTTTATACCATGTCCATAAAGCGATGATGCTGTTAATGTTGCTGATTTGTTCTTTCGTGAAATTATACGCTTGCTGGTGTGCCAAATACTATTGTTTCAGAAATCGTTATACTAAATTTCTTAGCCACTTTTGGAGAATTTTTATATGGGCTAAGTTGGGACTAAACGCTTTTTTAGTACTACATGTCACCCTCCCCCAACTGATGGACAAACTGAAGTAGTCAATAGAACATTGTCTATATTGCTTAGGGCTGTTTTGAAGAATAAAACAGAAAATGTGGGAAGAATGCTGCGCCTCATATTGATGTTGGCTTATAATCGTCATTGCATTCTACACTACTAAGAGTGTCCTTTTGGAATTGTGTATGGTTTCCTTCCTCGTGCACCAATTGGATTTGTTGCCTCTTCCATCTTCGGAGAAGGTTAATTTGATGCTAACAACATGCTGAATTGATCTTAAAAATGCATGAAGTTAACTAAGGAGAACATTGAGCGTATGAATGCTAAATATAATTCTGCTGGAGATAGGGTAGAAAACATGTTTGTTTGCACCTGGAGTACTTGTTGGTTACATTTGCGTATGGAATAGATTTCCTGTTTGCGAAACCAAAGCTAATGCCACGTGCTGAATGGTCTTTTATTAGAGTGTGAGAAAAAAATATATGCATATAAATTGAGCTGTCCTGCAGATTTTGGGGTTAGTCCAACTTTAACATTGCAGATCTAAGCCTTATTTGGGGGAGGAAGTGAGCTTCCGTCGAGGACGACTTCATTTCAAGAAGGGGAGGATGATGAGGACATCAATACCATTGTTACACCCACAGCCCTGCTTCTATACATACTGGACCAATTACTAGAGCTCCGCGCACGCCAATTAAAATATCAGGTACTTTCGTTTCTTGGTAATGATTCTAAAGTTCATGAGAATATGATGCTGCCTAATTGGATACATTTGTTTTGTTACAATGAAGGGCCTAGCTTGGACGAAGAGGAACCTTGGAGCAAGTTCAAGCATGGAGATGATGCAGCACAAGGGGAACAAAACGGAGTTACAAGTGATGATTTCTAGGACTTTGAAGCCACCATAATGAGTGCGAAGCCTGGACGAAATTACAAGATGTCACTTCTAATTCGTCCGGCTATTATAGGTGCTGCGTCACCTTATTATTGGGCCAGGCCCATGTAATTTCGAAATACTTGAGTATAGGCTGTTTTTAAGAGTCGTATGTGTGGGGAACGAGATAGGGTTGGTTTCGGACCCTCCTTCAAGGGCCACGAATCCCCTCTCTTCCTCCATATATACAGCCCTTAGGCACACGTTTAGACTTGGGTTTTTGTTTAGATTAAAAGTTCGCCATAGCTGCAACCTTCGCGTACTTCGTTTGTGTTCACAACCAGACCAAGACGTCACAGAACCCCACCGTGATCAATAAAGTTTCATTTATATTCGCAATATCCGATTGCAAATCTAGTTTCTCTGCTTGTTCTTCTTTGCTTGCAGGAGTAGACCCTCGTGGTCAGGTTGATTGTGCTCATGCCGGCGTGGTTAATAACCTCTCGGAGTTGGTTATCGATTGCTAAGGCGCGACGTCCTCGCCGTTCGTAGTCGGATCGTCAAAGTCTACTCCACACAAAAACGATAGCTAACATCTCATCGAAGATCGGGACACGACCTCGCCTCTATCTACCCACAGGTGGACCCGCCTGTAACAATTCAATAATCGTGTGGTCATAACATCAAGGGGGAAACCCGGGAATCACCCTCGGCGGATTCCACTCGCGAAATCATCAGGGTGAACGTTGAGGTATCACCCTCGATTTCTCACGAGGGTTGCACGACAAGTCGTATCGGAAGTGGAGAAGGAGGGAATCATCCTCGATGCCCATGACCGAACAGCTACACCTGCAGAGTACTCATCGGGAGTGCGTTACGAGGTTCACCATCGCGGCACTCGATAGTTCTACGCAGAGTCGTACAACTAAGGGGGTGAAGTGAGGTGTCGGTCTCCTTGGTCGCGATACACGTTGATCGAGTCGTCGAGATCAAGCAGGGCAACAAAGAGAGGTGGTGGGGTCACTGATGGTTCATTCCAACCTAAACTAAAACAGTTTATCATAGGCAGGTAAGGTAGCAATGAACAGGTTACAACAGCAGGCTATGCATCAGAATAGGAACATACATTACATTAGCAAATCTAATGCAAGCAGGAGAATAGAGTGGGCGATATCTGGATGCTCAAGGGGGGGGCTTGCCTGGTTGCTCTGGCAAGAGGGGAAGGTCGTCAACGGGCTGCTCGTCGGTAGAGTTAGTCGTATCCAGGTTCAGCGTCGTCGGCTCGTCGGCGTCTATCGAGAGAGAGAAGGAGGGGAGAGAAACAATAAATTCACGGCAATAATGCAAACAACATGTATGACATGCCTAAATGATTATGCCGGGGTGTTCACTATCTACTGCCTATAATGATTTAGTTAATTTCGGACTTATTTGAGATTTATTTATTAAGTTGGGCACTATTCATTTATCGATTCGGTCTAAAAGTTCAACGTTCTTATAGCTGCGGGCGTCTGACGGAATACGGAGGGCGTATTCGGGTTGTATCGGAATTCTGAGCAAGTTTCATGTATAAAGTATTTCATCGAGTTACGGATTATTAATATGATTTCTCAAAGTTTTTATTAATTTTGGAATTTAATTAATTATTTAAACCAACATTATCCGAAAACAGTGCTGCGATGACATCAGCATGAACATCATGCTGACGTCGCAGGCGTACCTGCCAGGTGGGTCCCACCTGTCATAGACTGTTAGCTTATTAGGATTAACTAATTAGATTACTGTTTAATTAACACTAACTAGTTAATTAATTACCTAATCAGGATTAATTAACTAATTAATTAACTAATTTTAATTATTTTTATTTTTTTCATTCTTTTTAATTTTTTTTTCCCTAAACGTTTTTGGGCCGGCCCCGTGTCAGTGGCCAGTGGGGTTTCGGGCCAGCGGCCAGGGGCAAGGGTGCGAGGCCCCACCTGGCGGTGGCCCCAGGGGCCACGGACGCATGGGCGGGGCGCGGCGCGCGGCGCGGCGTCGTGCTCGATCGGGGTGCGGCGACCGGTGTTGGCGCGGGCACGGCTCTGTGCTCTGCGTCGGCACGTGGCTAGTCTCTGCTATTCTCTTCGTCCTAGGGTCTCCCCTTTCTTATCTTCACTGTCATCTGGCTCTAGCTTAGACCATTGTGCTCTTTGTCCACCACTCTCACTCTCTTCGTCACGGGCACGGTGACGAGCGCGAGCGCGCGAGGGAGGAAGGGAGCGAGGAGGGGCGCGACTCACATCGAGGCCTAGGGCACGGGGCAGTGGGGGGGTCGGAGGGACGACGGGGACGAGGCGACGGTGGTCGAGGACGGCGAGCCGGCGTGGCGCGTCGAGGGCGGGGCGCGGTCGGGGCAGCGCGCGGTCAGCTCGGCGAGCGCGCGGGGCGCGCGCGGCCCGATCCGGTTGCTGGATCGGGTGGGGGGGGAGGTGAGCGAGGGGGTGGGGGTGTCGTGGTGCTAGGGTTTGGCCTCCTGGGGGAGGCCATATAGAGGGGGGGGGGCTGGGCCGGTCGGGCCAGCTGGGCTGGGGCCCAGTTGGGCCGGGGGGGGAGGTGTTCCTCTTTTCTTTTTCTGTTTTCTTTTTCTTTTGCCTTTTTCTTTTTATTTATTCTCTTTTCTCAGTTTAGTAAATAGCTAGGCCTCATAATGGTTTTTGTAAAACATAGGAACTGCTCCAACAAATACTAGGCCTTACCTAACACTACCAAAAATTAGTTTGGAGTCAATAGGAGCTCCCACCAATTTTTATAATAATTAATATGCACTAATCCTCACTGTTTTAATTATGTTAGTGCCAACTAATTATTTTATTATTTGTTGGTTACAATTTTAGACTAGCCTCTGCAATATTTGTTATTTATCGAACATTTTAGTTTTTATATTGGACAACTTTTATATTTCACTTTCATTTAAATTTGATTTTGAGTTAGGAGTTGAAATGCAATATGATGCTAATGATGATTATGCAGTGTTAATCATGCTGACATTATCAAAAGTGATTACTGTAGCTAATGACAGGGGGTGTTACAGACGTGTGGGGGTAGAGGAGGCACGCGGTGTCCATGATGAAGATCGACCTGCAGAAAAATTAGTTCGCGCCAATGCCTGTCGATCCTGCACTTCATGTTCAGCTTTACAAGCAAGATGGAATAAACGAGTGATATTACTATACTCCTTATACTCTAGAATAGTCTGAATCTCTCTATTTAATCCACCCATGAAACGTGCAAGCATAGCTTCATTCTCCTCAACAATACCACATCTAATCATGCCAGTTTGTAATTCCTGATAATATTCTTCTACATAATTTTTTCCTTGTCTTAAGCGCTGCAATTTTTGAAGTAATTCACGTTGATAATATGGTGGAACCCAACGAGTACGCATAGCAGTTTTCAAAGCAGCCCAAGTAGTTGGAATAGGATATAATCTACAATGTTCAGACCACCATACACATGCAAAACTAGTAAAAGCACAAACAGCAGCAGCAACACGTCTCTCCTCGGGATATTGTAAACATGTAAAACGTTGTTCAGTTTCTAACTCCCAAGTAAGATATATATCAGGAACATATCTACCCTCAAATGGTGGAATATTCAATTTCAGTTTAGGAAGATGGTCATGATCTCGTACCTGAGCTGGTAATGCAGCCCTACCATTGCGATTATTGGCATGTGGACGACCTGGTGCTGGTACGTAGTTCTGATTTTGATCAACCTCATCCTCGTAATCGCCCGCATAATCGTCCTCCTCAGCGGCAGCCGGAGCCATAGAAGCATCAACAGTAGGTGCAGCGGCACCAGAAGTTTGACCAGGCTCAAGGGGAACGCGCTGTGCTTGTCCCACTTGATTTGGAAGGCGACGTTGTTGTTGTTGTAGAGGTGCGACAGGTGCAGCCGGCGGTGGTTGTGGAAGACGCGCGAGCAATTCATTAAACTTGTTATCGAGCTTTGTTTCGAACGTCTTCTCAATTCCATCTATCTTCTCCATGGCCTCTTCAAATCTGTTTAGCACATCTTGCACCTGTCCACTCATCATTTGCTGAAATTTATCATGTAGCTGTTTGTTCGTCATGTTCTCCCAATCAGTCTCATCGGCTTGTGATCCTGCCATGGTTAGCAGCAATAGAAACACACAAGAATATGATCCTACAGACTACTAGGAAGTGGAGGTGGTGGTGTATCACAAATCCGTCAAGCGAATCTCAAATGCTTACCAGTTCTTACCCAGCAGCAGGTGGTGATCGGCCACCGTTGTAGTCAAAACTCTCAAAGATTGGACAGAGCGATTGCCAGGTGGTGTCAAACGCACGACGTAGATGTATGTGGAGCTGGGAAGGCTTATGATGTGGTAGCAAAAATGTCAGCAATAATCAATTCAGAGATGCAAAGTTGAATAAACGCTCAACGACGGTACTGTGCTGGTCCTAGGCTAGACCGTACTAGAGACGCGAGCCTAGAACACTAACAAAATCACGGCGCGGCACGTAAACAAGGGAAGAGCACACTCTAAAAAAAATTCTTTTTTTTGCGCTCTTTTTTTTTTGCTGAAAATCACTATAATGGCGAGTGTCTCAAAACTCTTCCCAAGTCAAACTAACAGGATTGGCACGATATTTTTTTTTGACAATTTTTTTTTTCGGAAATCAGGGCAGCGACGACGAAAAAGTGCGACAAAAAATCACTATGATGGCGAGTGTCTCAAAATGCTCCCTGGGACCTAAAAATAGGATAGGGAAAAATATTTTTGACTGCCAAAATTTTGGCCTAAAAACTGCCCGGGGGTCTCCAGACTCTTTTTTTTCTTTCCGAAATCTACTCAGGCAAGGAAACACGAATCGGAAACTAGATGGATCTCGAAAACAAACCTAATATGAAAAGAACTCAGATTGGTGGTGGATATATGGTGGTGGTATATGGCAGCGGTGGTGGTATATGGTAGCGGTGGTGGTATATGGATACGGATCGGCGATGGTATATGGATACAGATCCGTGATGGTATATGGATTCAGAGCGGTGGCGGATCAACGGTGGTGGTAGATGGCAGGGCGATGATGATGGTGCGGCGGCGGCGTGACAACTTATGACCAGAACTCGAAACTCTAAAGGACTAGACGCTAAGACCAGCAACTAGACACGACGATGCAACCGCAAATTCAACAAAGCAAAAACCCTAAAAAGATTATGCAAAGGCTCAGATTGGTTCGGATATGATGAACTAACCCTAATTTTTTTTTTGGCTTTTTTGTGGACTGTAGGTATGAAGAACAGACTCGATCTAAACTACGAAAAACTGTAAAATCTCACCGAGCAACCTGAAAATCTGATACAACTTGATAGAGGCAGAGGTGTCCCGTCTTTCGATGAGATGGTGGCTATCGTTTTTGGTGGAGTAGACTTTGACGATCCGACTATGAACGTGCGAGGACGTCGCGCCTTAGCAATCGCTAAACCAACTCCGAGAGGTTATTGAGCACGCCGGAGCACGATCAACCTGACCACGAGGGTCTATTTCCTGCAAGCAAACGAAGAACAAGCAAGAAACTAAGATTTGCAATCTGGATATTGCGAATATAAGATGAAAGCTTTATTGATCAAGGTGGGGTTCTGTGACGTCTTGGTCTGGTCGTTGAACACAAACGAAGTACGCGAAGTTGCAGCTATGGCGAACTTTTAAACTAAACAAAACCCAAAGTCTAAACGGTGCCCTAAGGGCTGTATATATGGAGGAAGAGGAGGGGATTTCGTGGCCCTTGAAGGAGGGGTCCGAAACCAACCCTATCTCTTGTTTCCCCACACATACGGACTCTAAAAACAGCCTATACTCAAGTATTTCAAAATTACATGGGCCTGGCCCAATAATAAGGTGACAAAGCACCTATAATAGCCTCTGGACGAAATTTATGAAGTGGCATCTTGTATATTTCGTCCAAGGCTTCCTGCACTCATTATTGTGGCTTCAAAGTCCTGAAATCATCACTTGTAACTCCGTTCTTGTTCCCCTTGCGCATGCCATCATCTCCATGCTTGAACTTGCTCCAAGGTTCCTCTTTCTTGTCCAAGCTAGGCCCTTCATTTGTAAGCAAAACAAATGTATCCAATTTAGGCAGCATCATATTCTCATGAACATTAGAATCATTACCAAGAAACGAAAGTACCTGATAATTTAATTGGCGTGCGCGAGCTCTAGTAATTGGTCCAGTATGTATAGCAGCAGGGGTTGTGGGTGTAACAATGGTATTGATGTCCTCATCACATGCCTCTTACAGATCTTTTACAAAAGGATGTTCCATTTGTTTTTGATGATGATTGTGTAGAACACTTTGAAACACTTAAGAAATGATAGAGGCGAGGGTGTCCCGATCTTTCGATGAGATGGTAACTATCGATTTGGTGGAGCCGATTTTGACGATCCGACTACAAACGTGCACGATCAGCCTGACCACGAAGGTCTATTCCTGCACGCAATCGAAGAACAAGCTAGAATATGATAATGCAATCTGAATATTGCGAATATAGATGAAGTATTGATAATGGTGGGGATCCGAAAGCGGTCTTGGTCTGGTCGTTGGACACAAACGAAGTACACGAAGTTGCAATGGCTAACTTTTAACTAAACAAATCCCAAGCAAAAAGCTACTAGATGGATCTACTTATATAGGAGCAAGGGGTGGCGGCCAAGGAGGTGGGAGGACGTCCCAAGGCAGCCTAAAAGTAACCCTAGGTCGTATAAGGCCAATGGGCCCAAGTGGAGGTGATGCAACACCTTTGGACTTGTAGTTTGACTCGGATTCTGCTACAGCGTCAGATTGTTTCGACGACAACTCAACGCTCCAGATGAATTTGAAGGTGAAAGCAATTGGGTTAGAAAGAGCACGAAATCTACTTTCCAACAAAAAAAGAATCACCCAATTCGGAGTCCGTATGAAATAGTTCTTGGCGTTTTGAGTCAGGTATGTCTGTGCAGTCCGAATCTGAATCCAGAACGTGAGAGACTTGGACTCTATCTTCTCTTGGCCCAAAAGTGACGTGAGAGGACTTTTTGAACAGCACATAAACTTCTCTTTTTCCCTTATGTTCATATGTGGATTGTACAAATGTCCCATACACCTGCAATTAGACATGGCATAAAAGTTTGTGAAGTATTTTTGTCTTGGATGACATAAATAAATTATTGCATAGTTTGCATTAGAAATCACCTCACAAATATATATGTATGCAATATTTTTGGTCGTATCCAAGGTAGTCATGTCCTCATCATCCTCCCCTTCTTGAAAACAAAGCCGTCCTCGGCGTTGCTTAATCTGAAATGTGGCTAACAAAAGAGACAAGGTGTACATGTTGTATATGTATATGTCATCCATTTTTACTTCCCTTGATTTTTGCACATATGACACATGTATACATGAGTAACTTTCATAGTTCATAAAATGTAAAGCAAAAATATTATCACAAGTATTAGAAGACATGAAAATATTGCTTGCACATATAAGTGAAGCTCTTATTCATATCAAAGGATTGACAATGTTCATCATTAAACCATCCCAACATTGGTGAATAAACCTTACTTGCATCAAATTTACATTCTACAACATGCTTAAATAAGCAAACATGCAATAAGTCATTTGACACAAAATCATCACCAAGATTAGAGGTCATATCAAAATGATTAAACATTGTTTCTTTTGCATCAACAGTTAATTCATTGCGTGCACTCAAAATTGTTGATACTTCAACTCTTTGATCACAGGACGCATTCATGACAGTAACACGATTCTCTAAAATAGCTGGTGTGCTCAAATCAATAGGTAACACAACACATGATGTATTCAAGTTAACTAGGCATGCATCATTCTCATGTGAAAGTTGAAAATTTGTACCTTTGTCATTACCTCTTATGATCAGCTTAGACGATGTAGGCACTCTTGGAGGTGATGTGTCACATGATGGAGATGATGTAGTCCTCGCAACAACGGATGTGGTTGTCATAGTACGCCTAGTAGTTGAAGAAACATCTGTATCAACACTTGGAATGTGCACTGTGCGCTTGTTCTCCTTGTGGCCAACACGTCGTTTTATTTCCTGTTCAGCTTTGCAAGCAAGACGAAACAAATGGTCCATAGAATAACACTCTTCATGAATTAGAATCAATTGAATATCGCGGTTTAATCCTCCCTAAAATCTATCCATAAAATCTTCTTCACTTTCTTCTAAAAATGAGTGCAATAATGTAGTTTGTAAATCATCATAGTATTTTGTTACCGTGTTAGTGCCTTGTTTTAAATGTTGTAATTTTTTAATCATGCCACGAGTATAATAAACATCAACGAATCTATCTCTCGTGACAAGTTTTAAATCATCCCAAGTAGTAGGTATAAGATCAGGGTTTAACCGACAATATTCACTCCACCAAACTAAAGCAAAGCTACTAAAAGTACTAACCGCAGCTTGAAATTTTCCACGCTCATCAAAGTTATGGGAAGCAAATATAGCATTTATTTCGTACTCCCATTCAATATATAAATCAGGCCTAAAACGACCAGTAAATGGTGGCATGGAAACATTAACCTGATTATGTGCATTCTGATGTAATTGCTCCTCTTGTGGCAGTTGTTGTATTTTCTTAGGTGATGGCAAATCTCCCACGATCGATGAAGCCCAAGAACTAACAACTCTAGAACCTGCCATAGTTAGTAGAAAACAAGAAACAAAATCCAAGAATAATGTTCCTATGAACTACTAGGATGTGGTGGTAAAACGCTCACAGTGTAGCAAATATCAATATCTTACAAGTTCTTACCATGCAGCAGGTGGTGACAGGCAACCAGCGGTGTCAAATAACTCCGAAGATTGAGTAAAGCGATAGCCAGGGGAACGTACGTATACACGGTGTAGAAATATGTGGAGCTTGGAAGGCTTAAATATTTGGTAGCAAAAGATTAGCAATAATCAATTCAGAGATGCAATGTTGAATAAACGCTCAACGACGGTACTGTGCTGGTCCTAGGCTAGACCGGACTAGAGACGCGAGCCTAGAACACTAATGAGGTCACGGCGTTTCACAACTAGCATTAATAAAGGATATGAAGTAGCTCTGGACAGCAAGATATAAGTGAAGATCACAATGGCAGTAAAGATAATGATGAGAAACAACTACCAAGTAGGATATACCAACAACTTTCTCTCCAACTTTCCTCTGGAAAAGTTTTTGCCAATTTTCTGATAATTTTTTCTCAAGAATGGCACTGACTCAAGCTTTCAAATGCAAAAAGAATCACTCAATTTCGAGTTGATATGAGGAGTCAAAAAATTCTAAAACTGGCCTGAAAAACTGGAACAAGCTGTGTTCCAGTTTTTGACTTTTTTTCTCTTTTTTTTTGACTTTTTTTTCTCTCTTTCCAAAACAAACTAGATAAGATGCAGATTGGATCAAGCGAAGATATGAACGGCGTCAGCTATGATTATGACAATGAACGGTGGGTAGCACGTGGTGGAATTTGATGGATGAGAGGTTGTGGACAACGGAAGGGATAATGATGCAGCGGCGGCGTGACTAATGTGAACAGAACTCGAAACTCTAAAGGAACTAGACACTAAGACCAGCAACTCGACACGACGATGCAACCGATAATTCAATAATGCAAACAATGAAAAGAAAATTGCAAAGGCTCAGACTGGTTTGGATATGATGAACTAACCCTAATTTTTTTGTGTCTTTTTCCTGGACAATAGGTAAGAAAATAAATCTAACCTAGGGAAAACTGGAAATTCTCACCGAGCAACCTGAAAATTGATACCACTTGATAGAGGCGAGGGTGTCCCGATCTTTCGATGACATGGTAACTATCGATTTGGTGGAGCCGACTTTGACGATCCGACTACAAACATGCACGACGTTGCGCCTTAGCAATCGCTAAACCAATCTCCTGAGGTTACTGACGATGCTGGAAGCACGATCAGCCTGACAACGAAGGTCTATTACTGCACGTAATCGAAGAACAAGCAAGAATATGATAATGCAATCTGAATATTGCGAATATAGATGAAGTATTGATAATGGTAGGGATCCGAAAGCGGTCTTGGTCTAGTTGTTGGACACAAACGAAGTACACGAAGTTGCAATGGCTAACTTTTAACTAAACAAATCCAAAGCAAAAAGCTACTAGATGGATCTACTTATATAGGAGCAAAGGGTGGCGGCCAAGGAGGTGGGAGGACATCCCAAGGCAGCCTAAAACTAACCCTAGGTCGTACAAGGCCAATGGGCCCCAAGTGGAGGTGATGCAACACCTTTGGACTTGTAGTTTGACTCGGATTCTGCTACAGCGTCAGATTGTTTCGACGACAACTCAACGCTCCGGATGAATTTGAAGGTGAAACCAATTGGGTTAGAAAGAGCACGAAATCTACTTTCCAACAAAAAAAGAATCACCCAATTCGGAGTCCGTATGAAATAGTTCTTGGCGTTTTGAGTCAGGTATGTCTGTGCAGTCCGAATCTGAATCCAGAACGTGAGAGACTTGGACTCTATCTTCTCTTGACGCAAAAGTGACGTGAGAGGACTTTTTGAATAGCACATAAACTTATCTTTTTCCCTTATGTTCATATGTGGATTGTACAAATGTCCCATACACCTGCAATTAGACATGGCATAAAAGTTTGTGAAGTATTTTTGCCTTGGATGACATAAATAAATTATTGCATAGTTTGCATTAGAAATCACCTCACAAATAAACATGTATGCAATATTTTTGGTCGTATCCAAGGTAGTCATGTCCTCATCAAGAAAGCCTTAACTTCTGCACCTATTGTTCAACCACCTGATTGGAACTTGCCTTTTGATGTGTGATGCTAGTGATTATGCTGTTGGTGCTATTCTAGGAGTATTATGAGTTGATAAGAAATTGAATGTTATTCATTATGCTAGTTCAACTCTAGATAGTGTCCAAAGAAATTATGCTACTATTGAAAAAGAATTTTTAGCAGTTGTGTTTGCTTGTGACAAATTCAGATCTTATATTGTTGATTCCAAAGTAATTGTTCACAGTGATCATGCTGCTATAAATATCTTATGGAAAAGAAAGATGCTAAACCTAGACTCATTAGGTGGGTACTTTTGCTACAAGAATTTGATTTACAAATTACTGATAGAAAAGGAGCTGAGAACCCCGTAGCTGATAACTTATCTAGGTTAGAGAATATTCCTTATGACCCACTACCTATTGATGATAGCTTTCCTAATGAACAACTAGCTGCAATAAACATTTCTCATAATATTCATTGGTATGCTGACTATGCTAATTATATTGTTGCTAAATACATACTACCTAGTTTTACATATCAACAAAAGAAAAAATTCTTCTATGATTTAAGACATTACTTTTGGGATGACCCACATCTTTATAAAGAAGGAGTAGATGGTATTATTAGACATTGTATACCTGAGCATGAACAGGAACAAATCCTACGGAAATGTCACTCCGAAGCTTATGGAGGGCATCATGCGGGAGATAGAGCTGCTTACAAGGTATTGCAATCTGGTTTTTATTAGCCTACTCTCTTGAAGGATGCCCATAAGTTTGTTTTATCTTGTGATGAATGTCAAAGGATTGGTAATATCGGTAAGCGTCAAGAAATGCCTATGAATTATTCACTTGCTGTTGAACCATTTGATGTTTGGGGTTTTGATTATATGGGACCATTTCCTTCCTCTAATGGGTATACACATATTTTGGTTGCTGTTGATTATGTTACTAAGTGGGTAGAAGCTATTCCAACTAGTAGTGCTCATCATAACACTTCTATTAAAATGCTTAAAGAAGTTATTTTCCCAAGGTTTGGAGTCCCTAGATATTTAATGACTGATGGTGGTTCACACTTTATTCATGGTGTTTTCCGTAAAATGCTTGCTGAATATGATGTTAACCATAGAATTACATCACCCTATCATCCTCAATCTAGTGGTCAAGTTGAACTTAGCAATAGAGAAATAAAACTAATATTACAAAAAACTGTTAATAGGTCTCGAAAGAATTGGTCTAAGAAATTGGATGATGCACTTTGGGCCTACAGAACAGCATATAAAAATCCTATGGGTATGTCTCCCTATAAAATGGTTTATGGAAAAGCTTGTCATTTGCCTCTTGGGTTAGAACATAAAGCATATTGGGCAATTAAAGAACTCAACTATGATTTCAAACTTGCCGGTGAAAAGAGGTTATTTGATATTAGCTCATTAGATGAATGGAGAACCCAAGCTTATGAAAATGCCAAATTATTTAAAGAAAAAGTTAAAAGATGGCATGACAAAAGAATCCAAAAGCGGGAATTGAAAGTTGGAGAATATGTTCTCTTGTACAACTCTCATTTTAGATTCTTTGCAGGAAAACTTCTCTCTAAATGGGAAGGACCATATATTATCAAGGAGGTTTATCGCTCTGGAGCTATCAAGATTAATAATGCCGAAGGTACTAACCCGAAGGTGGTCAATGGGCAAAGAATTAAGCACTATATCTCAGGTACGATTATTAATGTTGAAAGCAATATTATTCAAACCATGACACCAGAGGAACACATAAAAGAAAGCTTCTCGAACACTCTAGAATCCTGAAAAGGAGGAGGTACATGATACGGTAAGTAAACGGACTCCGAAAAATCCGCAAAAATATTTTTTGTCAGTTTTGGAATATTACAAAAATTAGAAAAATAAGAAACAAACAGGAAGGCAACCGAGGAGGGCATAAGACACCAGGGCACGCCTGCCTTGCCTGGCGCGCCCAGGTGGGTTGTGCCCACCTCGGGAACCTTCCCGACTCCATTTTCCTCTCGTTTGCTTGTTTCCCAAGATAAAAAAAATCTTTATATACCCCCCAAACGTATTGACCACCGTATCACAGAGAAATCTTCTGTTCTTCTTTCTTGCTGTTTTCTGATAGATCTAGATTGCCATGGCCGCTCCGAGCTCCTCGAAGGACAAGTTCTTTGAGAAAGTCATCAACCCGTATTTGCGGGAGGTGATGCAGCACCCTCAAGCCATTGAGATGCATGAGGGGGTGCTCAACATCCGGGATGTCCAGGGGCCCAAGAGGACGGGAACCGTGGAGGCCAGGCCCGAAACCATGGAGCAGGAGGTCTTCAAGTGCAAGGGGATGGTGGAACGTGGGCTCAGTGCCAATCACCTCATGATTACGGAGTTCACCCGTGATCACAAGGTGGATGGTCAGTCCATGAAGGACATCGTCTTCACCCTCAATGAGCAAATCAATTTTCTGCAAAGCCAAATCTATGATCTCCAAAATCAAGTCTTTGAATATGAGGCGAGATTTAAAGGTATGAGTTTAGCTACCAGTTGCAGGGCTCATGAGACTCGCGCTTCCTCTTATGATGGTGAACCGCTGCCATGGAAGCCAGAGGATAAGCTCGCTACTACCTCATCACCACCACCATCATCATCTTCCCCACCAAAGGAGACTTGAGTACATGGTATGGGCACTCCCCTTGGCTTGTGCCAAGCTTGGGGGAGGTGCCCCGGTATCGTATCACCACCACTATCTTTGCCTTTATATATTTTAGTTCGATCTTTAGTTATCCTATGATTTAGTTGAATAAAAGTTTAGTTCGATCTATTTTCGAGTGCTTGCTTAGTGATCTATCTATCTATGTAATCGTGTGCGAGATATATAATAAAGAGTAGTTTGAGTTTTGTTTCTTTACTCTTATGTTTCATTAAAAGAAAAGAAATAAATGAAAAAGATCATATGCTAATCTTATGGTAAGTAATGACATCACATAAAGAAAAGTATAAGTGGTAAAATTTATTGGAGATTGACAAACATAGCATTGGTCAATGATGCAATTCATGAAAGAATTAATAAGGGAAGAGAAGATTCACATGCAAATACACTATCTTGGACATCTTTTATGATTGTGTGCCCCCATTAAATATTATATGTTAAAATTGTTGACATTGGACAAGGAAAGATAACGTAATGATTTATGTTTGTTCATATTCACATAGAAGTTATCTTGTCATAGATCCTTCAACATATGGTGCTTGCTTAATATCTTTGCTAGCCAAAATTCCACACTAAGTAGAGATACTACTTGTGCATCCAAAAACCCTAAACCCAAACTCATGTTTCGAGAGTCCACCATACCTACCTATGGATTGAGTAAGATCCTTCAAGTAAGTTGTCATCGGTGCAATAAGGCAATAAAAATTGCTTCTAAATGTGTTGGATCATTTAGTGTAAGAGAAAATTGAGCATTGTACGAACTTGTGATGGCAAAGTAATAAAAGCGACCGACTGCATAATAAAGGTTGCTATCATAAGGGGCAATATAATGTGACATTCTTTTGCATTAAGGGATTTGGCATACAAACAAAAAGCGCATGGCAACCTCAGCTTCCCTCTGCGAAGGGCCTATCTTTTACTTTTATGTATTTACTTTTATGTAAGAGTCAAAGTATTCTTCCCTATTCCTTTTTTATTTTCTCTTTTTGCAAGCATCATGTGGTGAGGAAAGATCTAGGCACATATATCTAGTTGGATATGAGTGAGAATGAGTTATTATTGTTGACATCACCCTTGAGGTGAATACGTTGGGAGGCGAAACTATAAGCCCCTATGTTTCTTTGTGTCTGGTTGAAACTTTTTGCTCATGGGTATGCTGTGAGTGTTAGCAATCATAGAAGGTTAAATGATGGTTGAGTATGTGGACTTGCCAAAAGGCTCCGATACGTGACCCTTCCTGAAAATATGATGAATTGTAGTTGCAAAGTTAACTAAGAACATAGTTTGTTAGTTTTCAATAGAGTTTATGCTTTACACTTCATTGTTGTGATGAATTGTTACTTGTTCATGAGAAGTTATATGATAAAAGTTGTGTGATAAAGTTTTATGTTAAAGTTCTTTGCTGTTATAATAATAAGCATCATGCTTCTATGTCTGTATTTTGTTTTTTATCAACACCTCTCTCTCTAAGCATGTGGGCATGTTTTTCGATATCGGTTTTTCGCTTGAGGACAAGCCTAAGCTTGGGGGAGTTGATACATCCATTTTGCATCATGATTTCATACTGTTATTTATAATGTTTTTATGCATAATAATGCTTTGTGGAGTAATTCTAATGCCTTTTGTCTCATAATATGCAAGGTTTACACAAAGAGGGAGAATGCTGACAGCTGGAATTCTGGACCTGAAAAAGCTACGTCAGAGTTACCTATTCTGCAAATCTCCAAATGAGCTGAAAATTTACGGAGAATTATTTTGGAATATATAAAAAATACTGGAGCAAATATCTATCGGAGGGGGGCCACTTGGTGAGCACAAGACACCAGGGCGCGCCAGGCCCCCAAGCGCGCCCTGGTGGGTTGTGCTCAGCCCAGCCCACCTCCGGTGCTCATCTTCTGGTATATAGGTCATTTTGACCTAGAAAAAATCAGGGGAGGACTTTCGGGATGAAGTGCCGCCGTCTCAAGGCGGAACTTGGGCATGAGCACTTTTGCCCTATAGCGGAGTGATTCCGTCAGGGGAACATCGAAGCCATCATCATCACCAACAACCCTCTCATCTTTGGGAGGGCAATCTCAATCAACATCTTCAACAGAACCATCTCCTATCAAACCCTAGTTCATCTCTTGTGTTCAATCTTTGCACCGGAACCTCAGATTGGTACCTGTGGGTGACTAGTATTGTTGATTACATCTTGTAGTTGATTACTATATGGTTTATTTGGTGGAAGATTATATGTTCAGATCTATTATGCTATTCAATACCCCTCTGATCTTGAGCATGATTATCATTTGTGAGTAGTTACTTTTGTTCTTGAGGTCACGGGAGAATTTATGTTGCAAGTAATCATGTGAACTTGATATGTGTTTGATATTTTGATGATATGTATGTTGTGATTCCCTTAGTGGTCTCATGTGAACGTGGGCTACATGGCACTTCACCATATTTGGGCCTAAGGGAATGCATTGTGGAGTAGTTATTAGATGATGGGCTGCTAGAGTGACAGAAGCTTAAACCCTAGTTTATGCGCTACTTCGTAAGGGGCCGATTTGGATCCAAAAGTTTAATGCTATGGTTTGAGTTTATCTTAATATTTTTCTCATAGTTGTGGATGCTTGCGAGGGGGTTAATCATAAGTAGGAGGTTTGTTCAAGTAAGAACAGCACCTAAGCACCAGTCCACCCACATATCAAATTATCAAAGTAGCGAACACGAATCAAACCAACATGATGAAAGTGACATGGTGAAATTCCCGTGTACCCTCAATGATGAGGACATCAATACCATTGTTACACCCACAGCCCCTGCTGCTATACATACTGGACCAATTACTAGAGCTCGCGCACGCCAATTAAATTATCAGGTACTTTCGTTTCTTGGTAATGATTCTAATGTTCATGAAAATATGATGCTGCCTAAATTGGATACATTTGTTTTGCTTACAAATGAAGGGCCTAGCTTGGACAAGAAAGAGGAACCTTGGAGCAAGTTGAAGCATGGAGATGATGGCATGCGCAAGGGGAACAAGAACGGAGTTACAAGTGATGATATCAGGACTTTGAAGCCACCATAATGAGTGCAGGAAGCCTTGGACGAAATATACATGATGCCACTTCATAAATTTCGTCCAGAGGCTATTATAGGTGCTGTGTCACCTTATTATTGGGCCAGGCCCATGTAATTTCGAAATACTTGAGTATAGGCTGTTTTTAGAGTCCGTATGTGTGGGGAAACAAGAGATAGGGTTGGTTTCGGACCCCTCCTTCAAGGGCCACGAAATCCCCCCCCCCTCTTCCTCCATATATATAGCCCTTAGGGCACCGTTTAGACTTTGGGTTTTGTTTAGATTAAAAGTTCGCCATAGCTGCAACTTCGCGTACTTCGTTTGTGTTCAACGACCAGACCAAGACGTCACAGAACCCCACCTTGATCAATAAAGCTTTCATCTTATATTCACAATATCCAGATTGCAAATCTTAGTTTCTTGCTTGTTCTTCGTTTGCTTGCAGGAAATAGACCCTCGTGGTCAGGTTGATCGTGCTCCTGCGTGGTCAATAACCTCTCGGAGTTGGTTTAGCGATTGCTAAGGCGCGACGTCCTCGCACGTTCGTAGTCGGATCGTCAAAGTCTACTCCACCAAAAACGATAGCCACCATCTCATCGAAACATCAGGACACCTTCGCCTCTATCAAGTGGTATCAGATTTCCAGGTTGCTCGCTGAGATTTTACAGTTTTTCGTAGTTTAGATCGAGTCTGTTCTTCATACCTACAGTCCACGAAAAAGCCAAAAAAAAAATAGGTTTAGTTCATCATATCCGAACCAATCTGAGCCTTTGCATAATCTTTTCTGTATTTGCTTTGTTGAATTTGCGGTTGCATCGTCGTGTCAAGTTGCTGGTCTTAGCGTCTAGTCCTTTAGAGTTTCGAATTCTGTTCACAGGTTGTCACGTCGCCGCTGCCATATATCACCACCGCATCATCATCATTGCTGCTGCCATATACCACCACCGCACCAACTTCATCGCCGCTGCCATATACCACCACCACATATTCACCGCCAATCCGAGTCCCTATACGCCACCACCTATCCGCTGCCATCACGCCAATCCGAGTCCACCTGCAACATATATCCGCCACCAGTCCGAGTTCCACCAGATTCATCTCAGCCACCAGTCCTAGTCCGAGTCCAGTATTTTGTTACTCTGTTTTGGATTTCCAGATCACGCCATACTCCGAGTCGTGACAGAGTAGGACTCCCGAACTTTCGTACTACCTGTAGTAGAAAAATAGTTCCAGTTTCAAAAAAAAAAAACTAAGTCTGGAAAATTCTGGCTAGGCAGTTTTTAGACCATTTGTAGACTTTTTCGAAAAAAAATTGTTGCGGAGCAAAAAAAAGGAAAAAAAGTGCAAAAAAAAGAGAAAAAAAATTCAGAGTGTGCTCCTCCCTTGTTTACGTGCAGCGCCGTGATTTTAATAGTGTTCTAGGCTCGCGTCTCTAGCACGGTCTAGCCTAGGACCAGCACAGTACCGTCGTTGAGCGTTTATTCAACTTTGCATCTCTGAATAGATTATTGCTGACCCTTTTTGCTACCATATCATAAGCCTTCCCAACTTCCCATACATCTACGTCATGCGTTTGACACCACTTGGCAATCGCTCTGTCCAATCTTTAAGAGTTTTGACTACACCGGTTGTCGATCACCACCTGCTGCTGGGTAAGAACTGGTAAGCATTTGAGATTCGCTTGACGGTTTTGTGATACACCACCACTACCACTTCCTAGTAGTCTGTAGGATCATATTCTTGTGTGTTTCTATTGCTGCTAACCATGGCAGGATCACAAGCCGATGAGACTGATTGGGAGAACATGACGAACAAACAGCTACATGATAAATTTCAGCAAATGATGAGTGGACAGGTGCAAGATGTGCTAAACAGATTTGAAAAGGCCATGGAGAAGATAGATGGAATTGAGAAGACGTTCGAAACAAAGCTCGATAACAAGTTTAATGAATTGCTCGCGCGTATTGCACAACCACCGCCGGCTGCACCTGTCGCACCTCTACAACAACAACAACGTTGCCTTCCAAATCAAGTGGGACGAGCACAGCGCGTTCCCCTTGAGCCTGGTCAAACTTCTGGTGCCGCTGCACCTACTGTTGATGCTTCTATGGCTCCTGCTGCCGCTGAGGAGGACGATTATGCGGGCGATTACGAGGATGAGGTTGATCAAAATCAGAGCTACGTACCAGCACCAGGTCGTCCACATGCCAATAATCGCAATGGTAGGGCTGCATTACCAGCTCAGGTACGAGATCATGACCATCTTCCTAAACTGAAATTGAATATTCCACCATTTGAGGGTAGATATGTTCCTGATATATATCTTACTTGGGAGTTAGAAACTAAACAACGTTTTACATGTTTACAATATCCCGAGGAGAGACGTGTTGCTGCTGCTGTTTGTGCTTTTACTAGTTTTGCATGTGTATGGTGGTCTGAACATTGTAGATTATATCCTATTCCAGCTACGTGGGCTGCTTTGAAAACTGCTATGCGTACTCGTTGGGTTCCACCATATTATCAACGTGAATTACTTAAAAAATTGCAGCGCTTAAGACAAGGAAAAAATTCTGTAGAAGAATATTATCAGGAATTACAAACTGGCATGATTAGATGTGGTATTGTATAGGAGAATGAAGCTATGCTTGCATGTTTTATGGGTGGATTAAATAGAGAGATTCAGACCATTCTAGAGTATAAGGAGTATAATAATATCACTCGTTTATTCCATCTTGCTTGTAAAGCTGAACATGAAGTGCAGGATCGACAAGCATTGGCCCGAACTAATTTTTCTGCAGGTCCATCTTCATCATGGAATCTGATACCACTTGATAGAGGCGAAGGTGTCCCGATGTTTCGATGAGATGGTGGCTATCGTTTTCTGTGGGAGTCGACCTTGACGATCCGACACGAACGTGTGAGACGTCGCGCCTTAGCAATCGCTATACCAACTTCCAAGGGGTTATTGACCACGCCGGAGCACGATCAACCTGACCACGAGGGTCTGTTTCCTGCGAGCAAACGAAGACAAGCAAGAAACTGAGATTGCAATCTGGATATTGCGAATATAAGAGGAAAGCTTTATTAATGAAGGTGGGGTTCTGTGACGCCTTTGTCTAGTCGTTGAACACAAACGAAGTTCGCGAAGATGCAGCTATGGCGAACTTTTAATCTAAATAAAACCCAAAGTCTAAACGGTGCCCTAAGGGCTGTATATATGGAGAAAGAGGGGGGAATTTCGTGGCCCTTGAAGGAGGGGTCCGAAACCAACCCCATCTCTTGTTTCCCCACACATACGGACTCTAAAACCAGCATATACTCAAGTATTTCGAAATTACATGGGCCTGGCCCAATAATAAGGTGACGCAGCACCTATAATAGCCTCTGGACGAAATTTATGAAGTGGCATCTTGTATATTTCGTCCAAGGCTTCCTGCACTCATTATGGTGGCTTCAAAGTCCTGAAATCATCACTTGTAACTCCGTTCTTGTTCCCCTTGCGCATGCCATCATCTCCATGCTTGAACTTGCTCCAAGGTTCCTCTTTCTTGTCCAAGCTAGGCCCTTCATTTGTAAGCAAAACAAATGTATCCAATTTAGGCAGCATCATATTCTCATGAACATTAGAATCATTACCAAGAAACAAAAGTACCTGATAATTTAATTGGCGTGCGCGAGCTCTAGTAATTGGTCCAGTATGTATAGCAGCAGGGGCTGCCGGTGTAACAATGGTATTGATGTCCTCATCACCTCCTCTACTCCCACACGTCCTACTGCAGCACCACTTACTTCAGCTGCCAATTCCAACCGAGATACAAGAAAACAGGCACCACCACCACCATCTGCCAAGAGTACACCTTCTGGGCCTGCCCAGAGCTCTTCTTCATCTATGGCATCAACAGGGCACACACATGATATTATTTGTCGTCGTTGTAAGGGAAGAGGTCATTATGTGAGAGAATGCCAATCTCCGCATGTTATGATTGCTACTTAGGATGGTGGGTATGAGTCCGCTAGTGACTATGATGAGGAGACTTTGGCTCTTATTACAAGTGAAGAACACGGTGGAGATGATTCTGATCATGAGACGCAATACATGGCTCCTGAAGACGCTGACAGGTATGAATGTTTAGTTGCTCAATGTGTTTTGAGTGTGCAGGTCACACAAGTTGAGCAAAATCAGAGACATAATTTGTTCCATACAAAGGGAGTTGTGAAGGAACGTTCTGTTCGCGTCATCATAGATGGAGGGAGCTGCAACAACTTGGCTAGCATGGAGATGGTGGAGAAGCTATCTCTCACCACAATACCACATCCACATCCTTACTATATCCAATGGTTCAACAATAGCGGCAAGGTTAAGGTAACACGTACTGTTCGTGTGCATTTTAGTATCTCTACATATGCTGATTATGTTGATTGTGATGTGGTACCCATGCAAGCATGTTCATTATTACTTGGTAGACCATGGCAATTTGATAAAAATTCTGTACACCGTGGTAGAAACAATCAATATACTCTTGTTCATAAGGACAAACATATTACTTAGCTTCCTATGACTCCTGATTCTATTTTGAAAGATGATATTAATAGAGCTAGTAAAGCAAAATAGGAGAAAAATAAGAGTGAAAATCAGATTGTGGCAAAAGAATTTGAGCAACAAGTGAAGCCTAATAATAAACCATCTAGTGTTGCTTCTGAAATTAAATTGAAAAGTGCATGTTTACTTGCCACCAAATCTGATATTGATGAGCTAGATTTCAGCAAATCTGTTTGCTATGCTTTTGTGTGCAAAGAGGCGTTATTTTCATTCGAGGACGTGCCTTCCTCTTTGCCTCCTGCTGTCACTAACATTTTGCAGGAGTTCGCTGATGTCTTTCCACAAGACGTGCCACCGGGATTACCACCTATTCGCGGGATTGAGCATCAGATTGACTTTATTCCCGGTGCTTCACTGCCAAACCGTGCGCCATACCGTACCAATCCAGAGGAGACGAAGGAGATTATGCGTCAAGTACAGGAGCTGCTCGACAACGGTTATATACGCGAATCTCTTAGTCCTTGTGATGTTCCTATTATACTAGTGCCAAAAAAGGATGGTACATCACGTATGTGTGTTGATTGTTGAGGCATTAATAATATTACTATTCGCTATCGTCATCCTATTCCTAGGCTAGATGATATGCTTGATGAATTGAGTGGCTCTACAATATTCTCCAAAGTTGATTTGCGTAGTGGATACCATCAAATTCGTATGAAATTGGGAGATGAATGGAAAACAGCATTTAAAACTAAGTTTGGTTTGTATGAATGGTTAGTCATGCCTTTTGGGTTAACTAATGCACCTAGTACTTTCATGAGATTAATGAACAAAGTTTTACGTGCTTTCATTGGATGATTTGTGGTAGTTTACTTTGATGATATATTGATTTATAGCAGATCTTTGGAGGAACATTTGGAACATTTACGTGATGTTTTTATTGCTCTACGTGATGCATGTTTGTTTGGTAACCTTGGGAAGTGCACCTTTTGCACCGACCGACTATCTTTTCTTGGCTATGTTGTTACTCCACAGGGAATTGAAGTTGATAAAGCCAAGATTGAAGCTATTGAGAGTTGGCCGCAGCCCAAAACGGTCACACAAGTGAGGAGTTTCCTTGGCCTCGCTGGTTTCTATAGGCGTTTTATCAGAGATTTTAGCACCATTGCTGCACCTCTCAATGAGCTTACAAGGAAGGATGTGCCTTTGTTTGGGGTACCGCACAGGAAGAAGCCTTCACGGTATTGAAAGATAAGTTGACACATGCTCCTTTACTCCAACTTCCTGATTTTAATAAGACTTTTGAGCTTGAATGTGATGCTAGTGGAATTGGATTAGGAGGTGTGTTATTACAAGATGGCAAACCTGTTGCATACTTTTCTGAAAAATTGAGTGGGCCTAGTCTGAACTATTATACTTATGATAAAGAATTATATGCTCTTGTTCGGACCTTAGAAACATGGCAACATTATTTATGGCCCAAAGAATTTGTTATACATTCTGATCATGAATCTTTGAAATACATTAAAAGTCAAGCAAAACTGAACCGTAGACATGCTAAATGGGTTGAATTCATTGAGACTTTCCCTTATGTCATTAAACACAAGGAGGGTAAAGAAAATGTTATTGCTGATGCATTGTCTCGTCGTTATACTATGCTTTCACAACTTGACTTTAAAATATTTGGTTTGGAGACCATCAAAGATCAATATGTGCATGATCCTGAATTTAAAGATGTATTGCAGAATTGTAAAGAAGGGAGAACATGGAATAAGTTCATCGTTAACGATGGATTTGTGTTTCGTGCTAACAAGCTATGCATTCCAGCTAGCTCCGTTCGTCTTTTGTTGTTGCAGGAGGCGCATGGAGGAGGATTAATGGGACACTTTGGCGTAAAGAAGATAGAGGATGTACTTGCTACACATTTCTTTTGGCCAAAGATGAGACGGGATGTTGAGCGCTTTGTTGCTCGCTGCACTACATGTCAAAAAGCTAAGTCACGACTCAATCCTCATGGTTTATATATGCCTTTGCCTGTACCTAGTGTTCCATGGGAGGATATATCTATGGACTTTGTTTTGGGTTTACCTCGAACAAAGAAGGGGAGGGATAGCATATTTGTTGTCGTGGATAGGTTCTCGAAAATGGCACACTTTATACCATGTCATAAAAGCGATGATGCTGCTAATGTTGCTGATTTGTTCTTTCGTGAAATTATTCGCTTGCATGGTGGGCCAAATACTATTGTTTCAGATCGTGATACCAAATTTCTTAGCCACTTTTGGAGATGTTTATGGGCTAAGTTGGGGACTAAACTGCTTTTTAGTACTACTTGTCACCCCCAAACTGATGGACAAACTGAAGTAGTCAATAGAACTTTGTCTACTATGCTTAGGGCTGTTTTGAAGAATAACAAGAAAATGTGGGAAGAATGCTTGCCTCATATTGAATTTGCTTATAATCGTTCGTTGCATTCTACTACTAAGATGTGCCCTTTTGAAATTGTATATGGTTTCCTACCTCGTGCACCTATTGATTTGTTGCCTCTTCCATCTTCGGAGAAGGTTAATTTTGATGCTAAACAATGTGCTGGATTGATCTTAAAAATGCATGAGTTAACTAAGGAGAACATTGAGCGTATGAATGCTAAATATAAACTTGCTGGAGATAAGAGTAGAAAACATGTTGTGTTTGCACCTGGAGATCTTGTTTGGTTACATTTGCGTAAGGATAGATTTCCTGATTTGCGCAAATCAAAGCTAATGCCACGTGCTGATGGTCCTTTTAAGGTGTTAGAGAAAATAAATGATAATGCATATAAACTTGAGCTGCCTGCAGATTTTGGGGTTAGTCCCACTTTTAACATTGCAGATTTGAAGCCATATTTGGGTGAGGAAGATGAGCTTCCGTCGAGGACGACTTCATTTCAAGAAGGGGAGGATGATGAGGACATCAATACCATTGTTACACCCACATCCCCTGCTGCTATACATACTGGACCAATTACTAGAGCTCGCGCACGCCAATTAAATTATCAGGTACTTTCGTTTCTTGGTAATGATTCTAATGTTCATGAGAATATGATGCTGCCTAAATTGGATACATTTGTTTTGCTTACAAATGAAGGGCCTAGCTTGGACAAGAAAGAGGAACCTTGGAGCAAGTTCAAGCATGGAGATGATGGCATGCGCAAGGGGAACAAGAACGGAGTTACAAGTGATGATATCAGGACTTTGAAGCCACCATAATGAGTGCAGGAAGCCTTGGACGAAATATACAAGATGCCACTTCATAAATTTCGTCCAGAGGCTATTATAGGTGCTGCGTCACCTTATTATTGGGCCAGGCCCATGTAATTTCGAAATACTTGAGTATAGGCTGTTTTAGAGTCCGTATGTGTGGGGAAACAAGAGATAGGGTTGGTTTCGGACCCCTCCTTCAATGGCCACGAAATCCCCCCCCCCTCTTCCTCCATATATACAGCCCTTAGGGCACCGTTTAGACTTTGGGTTTTGTTTAGATTAAAAGTTCGCCATAGCTGCAACTTAGCGTACTTCGTTTGTGTTCAACAACCAGACCAAGACGTCACAGAACCCCACCTTGATCAATAAAGCTTTCATCTTATATTCGCAATATCCAGATTGCAAATCTTAGTTTCTTGCTTGTTCTTCGTTTGCTTGCAGGAAATAGACCCTCGTGGTCAGGTTGATCGTGCTCCGGCGTGGTCAATAACCTCTCGGAGTTGGTTTAGCGATTGCTAAGGCGCGACGTCCTCGCACGTTCGTAGTCGGATCGTCAAAGTCTACTCCACCAAAAACGATAGATATCATCTCATCGAAAGATCGGGCTGAATAAGTTCATCGTTAACGATGGATTTGTGTTTCGTGCTAACAAGCTATGCATTCTAGCTAGCTCCGTTCGTCTTTTGTTGTTGCAGGAGGCGCATGGAGGAGGATTAATGGGACACTTTGGCGTAAAGAAGATAGAGGATGTACTTGCTACACATTTCTTTTGGCCAAAGATGAGACGGGATGTTGAGCGCTTTGTTGCTCGCTGCACTACATGTCAAAAAGCTAAGTCACGACTCAATCCTCATGGTTTATATATGCCTTTGCCTGTACCTAGTGTTCCATGGGAGGATATATCTATGGACTTTGTTTTGGGTTTACCTCGAACAAAGAAGGGGAGGGATAGCATATTTGTTGTCGTGGATAGGTTCTCGAAAATGGCACACTTTATACCATGTCATAAAAGCGATGATGCTGCTAATGTTGCTGATTTGTTCTTTCGTGAAATTATTCGCTTGCATGGTGTGCCAAATACTATTGTTTCAGATCGTGATACCAAATTTCTTAGCCACTTTTGGAGATGTTTATGGGCTAAGTTGGGGACTAAACTGCTTTTTAGTACTACTTGTCACCCCCAAACTGATGGACAAACTGAAGTAGTCAATAGAACTTTGTCTACTATGCTTAGGTCTGTTTTGAAGAATAACAAGAAAATGTGGGAAGAATGCTTGCCTCATATTGAATTTGCTTATAATCGTTCGTTGCATTCTACTACTAAGATGTGCCCTTTTGAAATTGTATATGGTTTCCTACCTCGTGCACCTATTGATTTGTTGCCTCTTCCATCTTCGGAGAAGGTTAATTTTGATGCTAAACAACGTGCTGAATTGATCTTAAAAATGCATGAGTTAACTAAGGAGAACATTGAGCGTATGAATGCTAAATATAAACTTGCTGGAGATAAGGGTAGAAAACATGTTGTGTTTGCACCTGGAGATCTTGTTTGGTTACATTTGCGTAAGGATAGATTTCCTGATTTGCGCAAATCAAAGCTAATGCCACGTGCTGATGGTCCTTTTAAGGTGTTAGAGAAAATAAATGATAATGCATATAAACTTGAGCTGCCTGCAGATTTTGGGGTTAGTCCCACTTTTAACATTGCAAATCTGAAGCCTTATTTGGGTGAGGAAGATGAGCTTCCGTCGAGGACGACTTCATTTCAAGAAGGGGAGGATGATGAGGACATCAATACCATTGTTACACCCACAGCCCCTGCTTCTATACATACTGGACCAATTACTAGAGCTCGCGCACGCCAATTAAATTATCAGGTACTTTCGTTTCTTGGTAATGATTCTAAAGTTCATGAGAATATGATGCTGCCTAAATTGGATACATTTGTTTTGCTTACAAATGAAGGCCCTAGCTTGGACAAGAAAGAGGAACCTTGGAGCAAGTTCAAGCATGGAGATGATGGCATGCACAAGGGGAACAAGAACGGAGTTACAAGTGATGATTTCAGGACTTTGAAGCCACCATAATGAGTGCAGGAAGCCTTGGACGAAATATACAAGATGTCACTTCATAAATTTCGTCCAGAGGCTATTATAGGTGCTACGTCACCTTATTATTGGACCAGGCCCATGTAATTTCGAAATACTTGAGTATAGGCTGTTTTTAGAGTCCGTATGTGTGGGGAAACAAGAGATAGGGTTGGTTTCGGACCCCTCCTTCAAGGGCCACGAAATCCCCTCCTCTTCCTCCATATATACAGCCCTTAGGGCACCGTTTAGACTTTGGGTTTTGTTAAGATTAAAAGTTCGCCATAGCTGCAACTTCGCGTACTTCGTTTGTGTTCAACGACCAGACCAAGACGTCACAGAACCCCACCTCGATCAATAAAGCTTTCATCTTATATTCGCAATATCCAGATTGCAAATCTTAGTTTCTTGCTTGTTCTTCGTTTGCTTGCAGGAGATAGACCCTCGGGGTCAGGTTGATTGTGCTCCGGCGTGGTCAATAACCTCTCGGAGTTGGTTTAGCGATTGCTAAGGCGCGACGTCCTCGCACGTTCGTAGTCGGATCGTCAAAGTCTACTCCACCAAAAACGATAGCTATCATCTCATCGAAAGATCGGGACACCCTCGCCTCTATCAAGTGGTATCAGATTCCCAGGTTGCTCGGTGAGATTTACAGTTTTTTGTAGTTTAGATCGAGTCTGTTCTTCATACCTACAGTCCAGGAAAAAGCCAAAAAAAAAATTTAGGGTTAGTTCATCATATCCGAACCAATCTGAGCCTTTGCATAATCTTTTTAGGGTTTTTGCTTTGTTGAATTTGCGGTTGCATCGTCGTGTCAAGTTGCTGGTCTTAGCGTCTAGTTCTTTAGAGTTTCGAGTTCTGTTCACAAGTTGTCACGCCGCCGCCGCACCATCATCATCGCCCCTACCATATACCACCACAGCTTATCTGCTATTTCTCTGAGTCCATATACCACCACCGATCCGAGTCCATATACCACCACCGATCCGAGTCCATATACCACCACCAATCCGAGCCCACATATACTACCGTCATATACCATCACCAGTCCGAGTTCCACCAGATTCATCTCTGCCACCAGTCCTAGTCCGAGTCCAGTATTTACTTTGCATACTTTTCTGAAAAATTGAGTGGGCCTAGTCTGAACTATTCTACTTATGATAAAGAATTATATGCTCTTGTTCGGACCTTAGAAACATGGCAACATTATTTATGGCCCAAAGAATTTGTTATACATTCTGATCATGAATCTTTGAAACACATTAAAAGTCAAGCAAAACTGAACCGTAGACATGCTAAATGGGTTGAATTTATTGAGACTTTCCCTTATGTCATTAAACACAAGAAGGGTAAAGAAAATGTTATTGCTGATGCATTGTCTCGTCGTTATACTATGCTTTCACAACTTGACTTTAAAATATTTGGTTTGGAGACCATCAAAGATCAATATGTGCATGATGCTGAATTTAAAGATGTATTGCAGAATTGTAAGGAAGGGAGAACATGGAACAAGTTCGTCGTTAACGATGGATTTGTGTTTCGTGCTAACAAGCTATGCATTCCAGCTAGCTCCGTTCGTCTTTTGTTGTTGCAGGAGTCGCATGGAGGAGGATTAATGGGACACTTTGGCGTGAAGAAGACGGAGGATATACCTGCTACACATTTCTTTTGGCCAAAGATGAGACGGGATGTTGAGCGTTTTGTTGCTCGCTGCACTACATGTCAAAAAGCTAAGTCACGACTCAATCCTCATGGTTTATATATGCCTTTGTGATAGAGGCGAGGGTGTCCCGATCTTTCGATGAGATGATAGCTATCGTTTTTGGTGGAGTAGACTTTGACGATCCGACTACGAACGTGCGAGGACGTCGCGCCTTAGCAATCGCTAAACCAACTCCGAGAGGGTATTGACCACGCCGGAGCACAATCAACCTGACCACGAGGGTCTATCTCCTGCAAGCAAACGAAGAACAAGCAAGAAACTAAGATTTGCAATCTGGATATTGCGAATATAAGATGAAAGCTTTATTGATCAAGGTGGGGTTCTGTGACGTCTTGGTCTGGTTGTTGAACACAAACGAAGTACGCGAAGTTGCAGCTATGGCGAACTTTTAATCTAAACAAAACCCAAAGTCTAAACGGTGCCCTAAGGGCTGTATATATGGAGGAAGAGGGGGGGATTTTGTGGCCCTTGAAGGAGGGGTCCGAAACCAACCCTATCTCTTGTTTCCCCACACATACGGACTCTAAAAATAGCCTATACTCAAGTATTTCGAAATTACATGGGCCTGGCCCAATAATAAGGTGACGCAGCACCTATAATAGCCTCTGGACGAAATTTATGAAGTGGCATCTTGTATATTTCGCCCAAGGCTTCCTGCACTCCTTATGGTGGCTTCAAAGTCCTGAAATCATCACTTGTAACTCCGTTCTTGTTCCCCTTGCGCATGCCATCATCTCCATGCTTGAACTTGCTCCAAGGTTCCTCTTTCTTGTCCAAGCTAGGCCCTTCATTTGTAAGCAAAACAAATGTATCCAATTTAGGCAGCATCATATTCTCATGAACTTTAGAATCATTACCAAGAAATGAAAGTACCTGATAATTTAATTGGCGTGCGCGAGCTCTAGTAATTGGTCCAGTATGTATAGAAGCAGGGGCTGTGGGTGTAACAATGGTATTGATGTCCTCATCATTCTCCCCTTCTTGAAATGAAGTCGTCCTCGACGGAAGCTCATCTTCCTCACCCAAATAAGGCTTCAGATCTGCAATGTTAAAAGTGGGACTAACCCCAAAATCTGCAGGCAGCTCAAGTTTATATGCGTTATCATTTATTTTCTCTAACACCTTAAAAGGACCATCAGCACGTGGCATTAGCTTTGATTTGCGCAAATCAGGAAATCTATCCTTACGCAAATGTAACCAAACAAGATCTCCAGGTGCAAACACAACATGTTTTCTACCCTTATCTCCAGCAAGTTTATATTTAGCATTCATACGCTCAATGTTCTCCTTAGTTAACTCATGCATTTTTAAGATCAATTCAGCACGTTGTTTAGCATCAAAATTAACCTTCTCCGAAGATGGAAGAGGCAACAAATCAATTGGTGCACGAGGAAGGAAACCATACACAATTTCAAAAGGACACATCTTAGTAGTAGAATGCAATGAACGATTATAAGCAAATTCAATATGAGGCAAGCATTCTTCCCACATTTTCTTGTTATTCTTCAAAACAGCCCTAAGCATAGTAGACAATGTTCTATTGACTACTTCAGTTTGTCCATCAGTTTGGGGGTGACATGTAGTACTAAAAAGCAGTTTAGTCCCCAACTTAGCCCATACACATCTCCAAAAGTGGCTAAGAAATTTAGCATCACGATCTGAAACAATAGTATTTGGCACACCATGCAAGCGTATAATTTCACGAAAGAACAAATCAGCAACATTAACAGCATCATCGCTTTTATGACATGGTATAAAGTGTGCCATTTTCGAGAACCTATCCACGACAACAAATATGCTATCCCTCCCCTTCTTTGTTCGAGGTAAACCTAAAACAAAGTCCATAGATATATCCTCCCAAGGAACACTAGGTACAGGCAAAGGCATATATAAACCATGAGGATTGAGTCGTGACTTAGCTTTTTGACATGTAGTGCAGCGAGCAACAAAACGCTCAACATCCCGTCTCATCTTTGGCCAAAAGAAATGTGTAGCAAGTATATCCTCCGTCTTCTTCACGCCAAAGTGTCCCATTAATCCTCCTCCATGCGCCTCCTGCAACAACAAAAGACGAACGGAGCTAGCTGGAATGCATAGCTTGTTAGAACGAAACACAAATCCATCGTTAACGACGAACTTGTTCCATGTTCTCCCTTCCTTACAATTCTGCAATACATCTTTAAATTCAGCATCATGCACATATTGATCTTTGATGGTCTCCAAACCAAATATTTTAAAGTCAAGTTGTGAAAGCATAGTATAACGACGAGACAATGCATCAGCAATAACATTTTCTTTACCCTTCTTGTGTTTAATGACATAAGGGAAAGTCTCAATAAATTCAACCCATTTAGCATGTCTACGGTTCAGTTTTGCTTGACTTTTAATGTGTTTCAAAGATTCATGATCAGAATGTATAACAAATTCTTTGGGCCATAAATAATGTTGCCATGTTTCTAAGGTCCGAACAAGAGCATATAATTCTTTATCATAAGTAGAATAGTTCAGACTAGGCCCACTCAATTTTTCAGAAAAGTTTGCAACAGGTTTGCCATCTTGTAATAAAACACCTCCTAATCCAATTCCACTAGCATCACATTCAAGCTCAAAAGTCTTATTAAAATCAGGAAGTTGGAGTAAAGGAGCATGTGTCAACTTATCTTTCAATACCGTGAAGGCTTCTTCCTGTGAGGTACCCCAAACAAAAGGCACATCCTTCTTTGTAAGCTCATTGAGAGGTGCAGCAATGGTGCTGAAATCTCTCACAAAACGCCTATAGAAACCAGCGAGTCCAAGAAAACTCCTCACTTGAGTGGCCGTTTTGGGCTGTGGCCAACTCTCAATAGCTTCAATCTTGGCTTTATCAACTTCAATTCCCTGTGGAGTAACAACATAGCCAAGAAAAGATACTCGGTCGGTGCAAAAGGTGCACTTCCCAAGGTTACCAAACAAACGTGCATCACGTAAAGCAATAAAAACAGCACGTAAATGTTCCAAATGTTCCTCCAAAGATCTGCTATAAATCAGTATATCATCAAAATAGACTACCACAAATCGTCCAATGAAAGCACGTAAAACTTCGTTCATTAATCTCATGAAAGTACTAGGTGCATTAGTTAACCCAAAAGGCATGACTAACCACTCATATAAACCGAACTTAGTTTTAAATGCTGTTTTCCATTCATCTCCCAATTTCATACGAAGTTGATGGTATCCACTACGCAAATCAACTTTGGAGAATATTGTAGAGCCACTCAATTCATCAAGCATATCATCTAGCCTAGGAATAGGATGACGATAACGAATAGTAATATTATTAATGCCTCTACAATCAACACACATACGCGACGTACCATCCTTTTTTGGCACTAGTATAATAGGAACAGCACAAGGACTAAGAGATTCGCGTATATAACCTTTGTCGAGCAGCTCCTGTACTTGACGCATAATCTCCTTCGTCTCCTCTGGATTGGTACGGTATGGCGCACGGTTTGGCAACGAAGCACCGGGAATTAAGTCAATCTGATGCTCAATCCCGCGAATAGGTGGTAATCCCGGTGGCACGTCTTGTGGAAAGACGTCAGCGAACTCCTGCAAAATGTTAGTGACCGCAGGAGGCAAAGAGGAAGGCACGTCCTCGAATGAAAATAACGCCTCTTTGCACACAAAAGCATAGCAAACAGAATTGATGAAATCTAGCTCATCAATATCAGATTTGGTGGCAAGTAAGCATGCACTTTTCAATTTAATTTCAGAAGCAACACTAGATGGTTTATTATTAGGCTTCATTTGTTGCTCAAATTCTTTTGCCACAATCTGATTTTCACTCTTATTTTTCTCCTGCTTTGCTTTACTAGCTCTATTAATATCATCTTTCAAAATAGAATCAGGAGTCATAGGAAGCAAAGTAATATGTTTATCCTTATGAACAAGAGTGTACTGATTGTTTCTACCATGGTGTACAGAATTTTTATCAAATTGCCATGGTCTACCAAGTAATAATGAACATGCTTGCATGGGTACCACATCACAATCAACATAATCAGCATATGTAGAGATACTAAAATGCACACGAATAGTACGTGTTACCTTATCCTTCCCGCTGTTGTTGAACCATTGGATATAGTAAGGATGTGGATGTGGTCTTGTGGTGAGAGATAGCTTCTCCACCATCTCCATGCTAGCCAAGTTGTTGCAGCTCCCTCCATCTATGATGACGCGAACAGAACGTTCCTTCACAACTCCCTTTGTATGGAACAAATTATGCCTCTGATTTTGCTCAGCTTGTGTGACCTGCACACTCAAAACACGTTGAGCAACTAAACATTCATACCTGTCAGCGTCTTCAGGAGCCATGTATTGCGTCTCATGATCAGAATCATCTCCACCGTGTTCTTCACTTGTAATAAGAGCCAAAGTCTCCTCATCATAATCACTAGCGGACTCATACCCACCATCCTCAGTAGCAATCATAACACGCGGAGATTGGCATTCTCTCGCATAATGACCTCTTCCCTTACAACGACGACAAATAATATCATGTGTGTGCCCTGTTGATGCCATAGATGAAGAAGAGCTCTGGGCAGGCCCAGAAGGTGTACTCTTGGCAGATGGTGGTGGTGGTGCCTGTTTTCTTGTATCTCGATTGGAATTGGCGGCTGAAGTCAGTGGTGCCGCAGTTGGACGTGTGGGAGTAGAGGAGGCACGCGGTGTCCATGATGAAGATCGACCTGCAGAAAAATTAGTTCGCGCCAATGCCTGTCGATCCTGCACTTCATGTTCAGCTTTACAAGCAAGATGGAATAAACGAGTGATATTATTATACTCCTTATACTCTAGAATGGTCTGAATCTCTCTATTTAATCCACCCATGAAACGTGCAAGCATAGCTTCATTCTCCTCAACAATACCACATCTAATCATGCCAGTTTGTAATTCCTGATAATATTCTTCTACAGAATTTTTTCCTTGTCTTAAGCGCTGCAATTTTTGAAGTAATTCACGTTGATAATATGGTGGAACCCAACGAGTACGCATAGCAGTTTTCAAAGCAGCCCACGTAGCTGGAATAGGATATAATCTACAATGTTCAGACTACCATACACATGCAAAACTAGTGAAAGCACAAACAGCAGCAGCAACACGTCGTTCCTCGGGATATTGTAAACATGTAAAACGTTGTTCAGTTTCTAACTCCCAAGTAAGATATATATCAGGAACATATCTACCCTCGAATGGTGGAATATTCAATTTTAATTTAGGAAGATGGTCATGATCTCGTACCTGAAGTGGTGGTGCAGACCTACCATTGCGATTATTTGCATGTGGACGACCTGGTGCTGGTGGTTGCACGTAGTTATGATTTTGATCAACCTCATCCTCATAATCGCCCGCGTAATCATCCTCCTCCTCGGCACCAGCAGCAGCAGGAGCAGGAGCCAAAGAAGCATCAACAGTAGGTACAGCAGCACCAGAAGTTTGGCCATCCTCAAGAGGAACACGCTTCGCTCGTCCGAACTGATTTGGAAGGGGGCGTTGTTGTTGTCGTTGCAGAGGTGCGACAGGTGCAGCCGGTGGTGGTTGGGGAAGACGCGTGAGCAATTCATTAAACTTGTTATCCAGCTTTGTCTCGAACGACTTCTCCATGCCATCTATCTTCTCCATTGATGAGGACATCAATACCATTGTTACACCCACAACCCCTGCTTCTATACATACTGGACCAATTACTAGAGCTCGCGCACGCCAATTAAAATATCAAGTACTTTCGTTTCTTGGTAATGATTCTAAAGTTCATCAGAATATGATGCTGCCTAAATTGGATACATTTGTTTTGCTTACAAATGAAGGGCCTAGCTTGGACAAGAAAGAGGAACCTTGGAGCAAGTTCAAGCATGGAGATGATGGCATGCACAAGGGGAACAAGAACGGAGTTACAAGTGATGATTTCAGGACTTTGAAGCCACCATAATGAGTGCAGGAAGCCTTGGACGAAATATACAAGATGTCACTTCATAAATTTCGTCCAGAGGCTATTATAGGTGCTGCGTCACCTTATTATTGGGCCAGGCCCATGTAATTTCCAAATACTTGAGTATAGGCTGTTTTTAGAGTCCGTATGTGTGGGGAAACAAGAGATAGGGTTGGTTTCGGACCCCTCCTTCAAGGGCCACGAAATCCCCTCCTCTTCCTCCATATATACAGCCCTTAGGGCACCGTTTAGACTTTGGGTTTTGTTTAGATTAAAAGTTCGCCATAGCTGCAACTTCGCGTACTTCGTTTGTGTTCAACGACCAGACCAAGACGTCACAGAACCCCACCTCGATCAATAAAGCTTTCATCTTATATTCGCAATATCCAGATTGCAAATCTTAGTTTCTTGCTTGTTCTTCGTTTGCTTGCAGGAGATAGACCCTCGGGGTCAGGTTGATTGTGCTCCGGCGTGGTCAATAACCTCTCGGAGTTGGTTTAGCGATTGCTAAGGCGCGACGTCCTCGCACGTTCGTAGTCGGATCGTCAAAGTCTACTCCACCAAAAACGATAGATATCATCTCATCGAAAGATCGGGACACCCTCGCCTCTATCAATGTGTGTGCCCTGTTGATGCCATAGATGAAGAAGAGCTCTGGGCAGGCCCAGAAGGTGTACTCTTGGCAGATGGTGGTGGTGGTGCCTGTTTTCTTATATCTCGGTTGGAATTGGCGGCTGAAGTCAGTGGTGCCGCAGTTGGACGTGTGGGAGTAGAGGAGGCACGCGGTGTCCATGATGAAGATCGACCTGCAGAAAAATTAGTTCGCGCCAATGCCTGTCGATCCTGCACTTCACGTTCAGCTTTACAAGCAAGATGGAATAAACGAGTGATATTATTATACTCCTTATACTCTAGAATGGTCTGAATCTCTCTATTTAATCCACCCATGAAACGTGCAAGCATAGCTTCATTCTCCTCAACAATACCACATCTAATCATGCCAGTTTGTAATTCCTGATAATATTCTTCTACAGAATTTTTTCCTTGTCTTAAGCGCTGCAATTTTTGAATTAATTCACGTTGATAATATGGTGGAACCCAACGAGTACGCATAGCAGTTTTCAAAGCAGCCCACGTAGCTGGAATAGGATATAATCTACAATGTTCAGACCACCATACACATGCAAAACTAGTGAAAGCACAAACAGCAGCAGCAACACGTCGTTCCTCGGGATATTGTAAACATGTAAAACGTTGTTCAGTTTCTAACTCCCAAGTAAGATATATATCAGGAACATATCTACCCTCGAATGGTGGAATATTCAATTTTAATTTAGGAAGATGGTCATGATCTCGTACCTGAAGTGGTGGTGCAGACCTACCATTGCGATTATTTGCATGTGGACGACCTGGTGCTGGTGGTTGCACGTAGTTATGATTTTGATCAACCTCATCCTCATAATCGCCCGCGTAATCATCCTCCTCCTCGGCACCAGCAGCAGCAGGAGCAGGAGCCAAAGAAACATCAACAGTAGGTACAGCAGCACCAGAAGTTTGGCCATCCTCAAGAGGAACACGCTTCGCTCGTCCGAACTGATTTGGAAGGGGGCGTTGTTGTTGTCGTTGCAGAGGTGCGACAGGTGCAGCCGGTGGTGGTTGGGGAAGACGCGTGAGCAATTCATTAAACTTGTTATCCAGCTTTGTCTCGAACGACTTCTCCATGCCATCTATCTTCTCCATGGCCTCTTCAAATCTGTTTAGCACATCTCCCACCTGGCCACTCATCATTTGTTGAAATTTATCATGCAACTCCTTGTTCGTCATGTTCTCCCAGTCAATCTCGTCGGCTTGTGATCCTGCCATGGTTAGCAGCAATAGAAACACACAAGAATATGATCCTACAGACTACTAGAAAGTGGTGGTGGTGTGGTGTGGTGTCACAAATCCGTCAAGCAAATCTCAAATTCTTACCAGTTCTTACCCAGCAGCAGGTGGTGATCGGCAACCTCTGTAGTCAAAACTCTCAGAGCTTGGACAGAGCGATTGCCAGGTGGTGTCAAACGCACGATGTAGATGTATGTTGAGCTGACAAATATAAGTGAAGCTCTGATACCACTTGATAGAGGCGAGGGTGTCCCGATCTTTCGATGAGATGGTAACTATCGATTTGGTGGAGCCGACTTTGACGATCCGACTACAAACGTGCACGACGTTGCGCCTTAGCAATCGCTAAACCAATCTCCTGAGGTTACTGACGATGCTGGAAGCACGATCAGCCTGACCACGAAGGTCTATTCCTGCACGCAATCGAAGAACAAGCAAGAATATGATAATGCAATCTGAATATTGCGAATATAGATGAAGTATTGATAATGGTGGGGATCCGAAAGCGGTCTTGGTCTGGTCGTTGGACACAAACGAAGTACACGAAGTTGCAATGGCTAACTTTTAACTAAACAAATCCCAAGGAAAAAGCTACTAGATGGATCTACTTATATAGGAGTAAGGGGTGGCGGCCAAGGAGGTGGGAGGACGTCCCAAGGCAGCCTAAAACTAACCCTAGGTCGTACAAGGCTCATGGGCCCAAGTGGAGGTGATGCAACACCTTTGGACTTGTAGTTTGACTCGGATTCTGCTGCAGCGTCAGATTGTTTCGTCGATAACTCATAGCTCCGGATGAATTTTAAGGTGAATCCAGTTGGGTTGGAAAGAGCACGAAATCTACTTTCCAACAAAAAAAGAATCACCCAATTCGGAGTCCGTATGAAAAAGTTCTTGGCGTTTTGAGTCAGGTATGTCTGTGCAGTCCGAATCTGAATCCAGAACGTTAGAGACTTGGACTCTATCTTCTCTTGGCCCAAAAGTGACGTGAGAGGACTTTTTGAACAGCACCTAAACTTCTCGTTTTCCCTTATCTTCATATGTGAATTGTACAAATGTCCCATACACCTGCAATTAGACATGGCACAAAAGTTTGTGAAGTATTTTTGTCCTGGATGACACAAATAAATTATTGCATAGTTTGCATTAGAAATCACCTCACAAATATACATGTATGCAATATTTTTGGTCGTATCCAAGGTATTCATGTCCTCATCAACAATCAACCTGACCACGAGGGTCTATCTCCTGCAAGCAAACGAAGAACAAGCAAGAAACTAAGATTTGCAATCTGGATATTGCGAATATAAGATGAAAGCTTTATTGATCAAGGTGGGGTTCTGTGACGTCTTGGTCTGGTCGTTGAACACAAACGAAGTACGCGAAGTTGCAGCTATGGCGAACTTTTAATCTAAACAAAACCCAAAGTCTAAACGGTGCCCTAAGGGCTGTATATATGGAGGAAGAGGGGGGGATTTCGTGGCCCTTGAAGGAGGGGTCCGAAACCAACCCTATCTCTTGTTTCCCCACACATACGGACTCTAAAAATAGCCTATACTCAAGTATTTCGAAATTACATGGGCCTGGCCCAATAATAAGGTGACGCAGCACCTATAATAGCCTCTGAACGAAATTTATGAAGTGGCATCTTGTATATTTCGTCCAAGGCTTCCTGCACTCCTTATGGTGGCTTCAAAGTCCTGAAATCATCACTTGTAACTCCGTTCTTGTTCCCCTTGCGCATGCCATCATCTCCATGCTTGAACTTGCTCCAAGGTTCCTCTTTCTTGTCCAAGCTAGGCCCTTCATTTGTAAGCAAAACAAATGTATCCAATTTAGGCAGCATCATATTCTCATGAACTTTAGAATCATTACCAAGAAACGAAAGTACCTGATAATTTAATTGGCGTGCGCGAGCTCTAGTAATTGGTCCAGTATGTATAGAAGCAGGGGCTGTGGGTGTAACAATGGTATTGATGTCCTCATCAAGACCGGACTAGAGACGCGAGCCTAGAACACTAATGAGGTCACGGCATAGCACAACTAGCATCAATAAAGGATATGAAGTAGCTCTGGACAGCAAGATATAAGTGAAGATCATAATGGCAGTAAAGATAATGATGAGAAACAACTACCAAGTAGCATATACCAACAATTCTCTCTCCAACTTTACTCTATAAAAGTTTGTGCCAATTTTATGATAATTTTTCTCAAGAATGGCACTGACTCAAGCTTTCAAATGCAAAAAGAATCACTCAATTCCGAGTTGATATGAGGAGTCAAAAAATTTTAAAACTGGCCTGAAAAACTGGAACAAGCTGTGTTCGCGAACTTCGGAGGGCAAAAAGACCTATTTAGAAGCCGATTTGAGGTGTCAAATATTGAACTAGCTTCCGCAACTATTTAGATGCGGCTCGTCGCTAGCTTTAATTTGAGTACTCACGGAGCCAAAACAGACTTCGTATGAAAAAGATATGCCTGTTTTACTGAACTCTGCGCACAATAGATTCCAATCCGAATTCAGCTACGAGATTGAGTCTAGATAGATCCGAATTTTGTTTTTTTTTCTTCTCTCTTTTTTTTTCACACTTTTTTCTTTTTCTTTCTCTCTTTTTTTTCTCTAACTTTTTTTTCTCTCTTTTTTCTCTCTCCCTCTTTCCAAAACAAACTAGATAAGATGTAGATTGGATCAAGCACAGATGTGAACGACCTCAACTATGATTATGACAATGAACAGTGGGTAGCACGATGTGGAAATTGATGGATGGGATGGTGGACAGCGGAAGGAATAACGATGCAGCGGTGGCGTGACTAATGTGAACAGAACTCGAAACTCTAAACGAACTAGACACTAAGACCAGCAACTGAACACGACGATGCAACCGATAATTCAATAATGCAAACAATGAAAAGAAAATTGCAAAGGCTCAGACTGGCTTGGACAAAGGATGAATAGATCTAACTTTTTTTTGTGGCTTTTTCTTGAACAATAGGTAAGAAAATAAATCTAATCTAGGGAAAACTGGAAATTCTCACCGAGCAACCTGAAAACTGATACCACTTGATAGAGGCGAGGGTGTCCCGATCTTTCGATGAGATGGTAACTATCGATTTGGTGGAGCCGACTTTGACGATCCAACTACAAACGTGCACGACATTGCGCCTTAGCAATTGCTAAACCAATCTCCTGAGGTTACTGACGATGCTGGAAGCACGATCAACCTGACCACGAAGGTCTATTCCTACATGCAATCGAAGAACAAGCAAGAATATGATAATGCAATCTGAATATTGCGAATATAGATGAAGTATTGATAATGGTGGGGATCCGAAAGCGGTCTTGGTCTGGTCGTTGGACACAAACGAAGTACACGAAGTTGCAATGGCTAACTTTTAACTAAACAAATCCCAAGGAAAAAGCTACTAGATGGATCTACTTATATAGGAGTAAGGGGTGGCGGCCAAGGAGGTGGGAGGACGTCCCAAGGCAGCCTAAAACTAACCCTAGGTCGTACAAGGCTCATGGGCCCAAGTGGAGGTGATGCAACACCTTTGGACTTGTAGTTTGACTCGGATTCTGCTGCAGCGTCAGATTGTTTCGTCGATAACTCATAGCTCCGGATGAATTTTAAGGTGAATCCAGTTGGGTTGGAAAGAGCACGAAATCTACTTTCCAACAAAAAAAGAATCACCCAATTCGGAGTCCGTATGAAAAAGTTCTTGGCGTTTTGAGTCAGGTATGTCTGTGCAGTCCGAATCTGAATCCAGAACATGAGAGACTTGGACTCTATCTTCTCTTGGCCCAAAAGTGACGTGAGAGGACTTTTTGAACAGCACCTAAACTTCTCCTTTTCCCTTATCTTCATATGTGAATTGTACAAATGTCCCATACACCTGCAATTAGACATGGCACAAAAGTTTGTGAAGTATTTTTGTCCTGGATGACACAAATAAATTATTGCATAGTTTGCATTAGAAATCACCTCACAAATATACATGTATGCAATATTTTTGGTCGTATCCAAGGTAGTCATGTCCTCATCATCACTTGAGCTGTTCCACATTATGGTCATTGAGAATGCACCTTTCCTTGAGAGATTTCTTGTATCTAATCTAGAAGGTCCAACAAAAATTAGGGTCATTGACGCGCCGAAATTGACAGCGTTGGTCTACTCGTCTGCCAAATTCTCCGAACTTGTTATTGGATCCATAATCGTTCAGGTACAACACTGATGCAGAGCATCCTATGGTCAACACCATGTCAAGTGTCCATTTGGCAAGTGACACGTGCCCCATCTACTTCATGCATCCAAAGGTGAATCATCTCCTTTACACGTGTTCACTTGTAACCTTCGAGGATGGTATACTACTTGACCCCTCTCTCGTGTGCATACTTAGGTGTGAGCGGAGCTACACATTCATCGTGGAGGAGTCCAAGCGCAAGAGAACAACTACACCATCCAAGACGGAAGCCTGGAAGCGGAGAAGGAACTGGCCAAGAAGAAGGCAGCAACTCCCAGGCGACCCCGTGCGGACGGGCCTTCCCAACCCCGTGCCGACGGGCCTCCCAGGCTGGAAGGTCCTGAAGACCCCATGCGCACGGGCGTGTATCGTGCCCACGGGATCCCCCGTGTCCACGGGCCTCATAGACCCCGTGCGCATGGGCTAATGCGCCAGGTCTCTGGAGACCCCGTGCGCACGGGCTCCACTTACCCTGTGCACACGGGGCCCCCTGTGTGTTGCTGTGGGCTTTACCCTTGTATTAGCATTTCGCTCCCACTTATCCCTCTCTTTGCCTAAGACTATATATACTCCTTCCCCTCCTCCATTTAGACTTAGCTAAGAATAGATCTAGACATTAGAGCTTAGCTCATGTACCTCCCCTTGTGGGATTCCTCCTCTTGAGAGAGAGAGAGACACTCCATTGGAGTTTAAGGCCTCCTTTGGGGAAGATCCCTAGGGATTCAAGACCTCCTTGTGGGAAGGATCTATTTAGATCATCAAGCCCTCATCTCCCTTTTGGATTTGGGATGAACTTTACCATGTACCCATGTTCCTGTTGTTGTTCTTGTACCTTTATGGATCTTGTGTGAATTTGAGTCTAGTTGATGTGTGATTGGACTTGTTCTTGAGTGTTCTCTTGTGTTTTCCCCTTTGTGTTCCTCTTGTTCTTGGGGACTTCCCCTCCAATTCGTGAAAGATCTCCATCTAGGGTTCCACCCTACAGCATCTTGGTATCACGAGCCATGGTTTCTCACGAAATTGGAGCCCCCTTCCTTGTTTTCTAGCCTAATTTTGCTTGTTCTTGCCCAATTTCAAAAATCCCCACAAAAATAGCCCCTAAAAATTTTCTTGCAATTTGTTGGTTCTTGTGAGATTTGTTGTGTTTGATCCACGATTTGGATGTTTGGCAAGTAGATCTAGCTTTCCCCCATCCCCCCACACGATCCCCACCACGAAATCCATCAATTTCGGCCACGAAATCGCGAAATTTCCGCCATCCCCGTGCCCGCGGGCTCCCATCCCGTGCCCGTGGGCCCCCGCGAAGTCTCTGGTGACCCCGTGTCCTCGATACGTATACCGTGCGCACGGGACCACGTGTCCACGGGCCCTAGCTCCGTGCGCACGGCCCCCCTACAGCAGCCGACTGCACTTCACAGTTTTGGCCATAACTTTCGCATCCGGAGTCCGTTTTTGATGTTCTTTAGCACGTTGAGTAGCTATTGACATCCCCCATCCATCTAGATAGGTTCCCACATCATTTAACTCCATAAGTTTTTTGACATTTTGGCATCTTTGCCTAGGCCCTCCACCATATCATCCGCAAAACCACCATAGCTTTCCGCAACCTAACCCATTTTGCCCCCACATAGCATTTGTGGTTGTTTGAGTTGTGACTTGAGTCTCCTAAGGTGTTTCGGCTACTTAGGGATGGTTGATTCTTCATCAACCACCACCACCACTTCCGCATTGCCATCTCCGACACCAGCACCGCATGTCCGCTACCACCAATTGACATTTGACATTTGAGATTTTGAGTTCGCGGTTTTTTCGTTTCCTAAGGTGTTTCGACTACTTAGGAACGGTTCGACTTCGACATCACCGCCACTCATCATCGCCCCGGTTTCGACATCGACAACGACCATCTCATCATATTATCCGTCCTTGCTTACACACGATAAACCATTGACGGTAACCTCAATGACACCATTTTATATTTCCTTGCCATTGCATTGATCGCCCCGAGCCTATTGCGTACCTTACCTATCGAGACTAGCGAGTTGAGAATTGCCGGGCCACGCTATTTGTGCACCTTAGTGATATGCTTACACCGCATTGCTAGTTTTAGCATGCAATCATCTTGCTATCATCATTGTGCCATAAGTCTCTCTCGCGCATATCTTACATACTTGTCTCATATCATACTTGGCTCGAGCATCAAGCATATAAAAAAAGAGCAAAAAGCTTTTAAGCAAAAGAGGAGATACAAAAGAGCTTGTAAGCAATAGAAATAGCATTGAGCCATTTTGCATAGTACATACACTTGGGGCTTACATACATAGCATACTTGGGATTGAAGACGACACGTTTACTCTCATAGGTTGGTGCACAAGCGTATCTTGCCCATTTGAGCAATCGAGATAGTGTCTCTCTAGCATCCGTGCAACAAGAGCTTTTTTTTCCGTGGCAACACATTTTGTGCTCATTCCTTGGTTGCGCGGATCACATCTATCTATCCGCGTGTGTGTTTCTTGTGTCACCATAGCTTTGATCTATTTGCTTTACATTGCAATTTTGTGAATCTTCCTCAACATTTTTGATATCTTGGACTAACATTTGCTTGAATTTTGTGCCACTTGTCCTAACCAATCCACTCGATAAGCCTTTTACTTGTAGGTGTGAGTGAACAAGTCTGGTACCAATTCCACTATTCTCCCATATCACATTGAGTGACACGGGAGACATCCTCAACTTTGGGAAAAGGTAGCTTGGTATTGTTTATCTCATTTCCTACTCACCTTTGCTCGAGTCTTGTGATGGATAGGAAAAGCACATCATCTCCGGTCTACAACCACAACGACGAGTTCGATGCTATGAAGAACTTCATCGACGCCAAGATGGACAAGCACATGGAGGAGCTCAAGATCCTCATCCACAACCGCAAGCGATCTTCCTCATCTTCGAGAAGACGCTCAAGTGCAAAGAATTCCAAGCTACCATCTCCGGCAAATACACCATGACATCGACACCGTCAAGACCAGGCCGCTCAAGATCATCAAGGGCGTGCCATAAGAACAGAAGAGCGACCTTCCGGACGCATGTTGGCCTCTCTGCCAACCCTGTGCACACGGGCCTTCGACCCCCGTGCACACGGGACCCCGTGCACACGGCCTCCTGCACCCTCGTGCGCACGGGCCATACAGAACAGCGACGAAGACCCCAAGACTATGGCTTCTTCGACTATGATGGCATCTTCGCCCAAGTGACTTCAAGGCATCTTCGCCTTCGGACGTATGGCATCTTCACCTACTCCACGAGCTCAAGTCCACTACTTCCATGAGCTACTACGACTTCGACATCGCCGATGAGATTCCATTCTTTGGGACTAATGACCCTGATGAATACCTCGAGTGGGAGTGTGATGTAGGGTATGTGACGCCCCCGGCCAGATCGTGCACTAACCATACACGCAAATGCACACGATCAAGCCTAAGGACTCACGGGAAGATATCACAACACAACTCTAAAACATAAATAAAGCCATACAAGCTTTATATTACAAGCCAGGGGCCTCGAGGGCTCGAATACATAAGCTTGCGAACAAGCGTCAGCGGAAGCATCAGATATCTGAGTACAGATATAAAAGAAAGTACAGAAAGGCCTTTAGGAAGGCGGGGCAAAATAAAACACTACGATCGAAAGGCGAAGGCCTCCTGCCTGGAACCCTCCGATCCTACTCCTGGACGTCAGTCAACTCGTAGTAGTATCCATCCTCTGGGTAGTAGTAGTAACGATCGTCGGGGCATCTGTCTCAGGGGGCTCCGTCCTCTGGTCACGTCAAACTGATATGGGGAGAAAAAGGAAAACAAAGCAACCGTGAGTACTCTGAAGTACTCAGCAAGCAAGGATCTACACTACATATGCAACATTATCAAGGGGAGGCTGTATATGTGGACTGGGCTGCAGAAATGCCAGAATAGAGAGAAGGCCTAGTCCTATCGAAGACTAGCATCTTCAGCGATCTTGCAGCAGTAGAAGAGAGTAGAACAATACCATATAATGTAGCAGTAATAATATCAACCTCACCCAGAGATCCTTTCTCGACTCCCTGCGAGAAAGCAATCCCAGAGCCATACATTCATCAACCTCGTCCTGAGATCCCTTCTCGACTCCCTGCGAGAAGCAATCCCAGAGCCATATATACAGGTCTCATCACAGGTATCCAGTTCTAAATTGTATCAATCAGGATACAACTCCGAGTGTCCTTTACCGTAGGACCGGCTATCGATAGAAGTGTTCTTCCCTGCAGGGGTGCACCAACTTACCCAACACGCTCGATTAACTTTGGCCGGACACACTTTCCTGGGTCATGCCCGGCCTCGGCCAAACGACACATCGCAACCCTACCTACAGCTCAGCAGAGAGGTCCCCGTCGGTCTACATCCTAAGTGCTCAGAGGTCTTGGGCCATCGCCCTGTGCACTCCGAGTCGTTGCGTGCAGGGGGAAGCCAGGCACCAGGGGGGCGCCGGTCCGTCCCGGCCGCAAGGCTGAACTAGACGTCTGACAGAGCTTTCGGCTGATGCTACGATGCAGAACGCCCATACTATGCCCACGTGATGGTTAGTGCTATCAGACCAGAGGCCTGCTCGGATCAAATATCCAAATCGCTAGGACTAGGGGCTTGCGGTAACGAGCAGAGACTCACGAAAGATGTGACCCCGTCGCCCCGTCTCGAGGACTTGCGGCAAGGGTTAAGAATGCCCGGCCGCGCCTCGTATTCACCACTCGGGCACCACACTGGCAACCCGCCTTCACATCACACGCGGGTACCCCTCAGGGTCGACCCGCCTTTCCAAGTAACATTGTAAAGTCCAAGTATCCGTGTGTCCATAACATCAGGGAATCCGAGGTATCACCCTCATTGAATTCCCACTCGATGTATCCGTCAAAGTGAACTAGGAGGAATCACCCTCATTGGGTCCACACTTGAGGTGTTGTACGACAGCGTCGTTATCGGAAGCGGTGAAGGAGGAATCACCCTCGATGACCACGACCGAATAACTACTCTACAGAGTTAACATCAGAAGTGCTACAAGAGGTTTCACCCTCGGCACTCGATAGTAACGCTGCAGTGTCGTTACAACTAAGGGGGGTGATGTGCGGTGTCGGGTCCTGGTCTTCAATCCCATTGATCGGGTCTTCTGACGATCCAGCGCGGCAGTCGGGATAAGTGGGGTCACTGATAGGTCTCTACCCAGCCTAGACTAAACAGTTTAGGATATGTAGGTAATTATCAACAGTAGGTTACAATGAACAGGCTATGCATCAGAATAGGTAAAGCAGCAGCAGCAGTAATTCTAATGCAAGCATGAGAAATTTAGAATGGGCGATATCGGTATGCTCAAGGGAGGGGCTTGCCTGGTTGCTCGGCGGCAAGGGCAAGGTTGTCAATGCTGTCTTCGGTCTCCGGAGCTGCGTCGGTCTCGGGGACGACGTCAGGGTCGGGGGCTATCGAGAGAGAAGAGGGGGAGGAAACAGTATAAATATATAGCAAACATGAGCATGACAAATACGATACACGGTGCTAGGGGTAGTCTAACGCAGCATCACACGTGACAGACGGAGCGGGAGAATATCTGACGATATTTCCCGGGTCTTTGGAATTATTGGACAGAGGATAAGAGGGGAACGGTTGCAAGTTCGGATAGTTAGGGACGCATGACGGACGAACGGACCGCGTATTCAGATTCGTCTCGTCGTTCTGAGCAACTTTCATGTACAAAGTATTTTCAGCTGAGCTACGGATTATTTTATATGATTGTCTAAAGTTTTTATTAATTTCTGGAAATTAATTAATTATTTAAATTAACATTATCCGAAACAGTGTCATGCTGACGTCAGCATGACGTCAGGACCAGTGGGTCCCACCTGTCATAGGCTGTTAGGTTAATTAGTGATTAACTAATTAAATTACTGTTTAATTAACACTAACTACTTAATTAAATTAACCTAATCAGGATTAATTAACTAATTAATTAATTAATTAGTTTAATTATTTTTATTATTATTATTATTATATTTTTTTAATTCGTTCTGGGCCGTGGGCCCCTATGTCAGTGGGAACGGTTTGGAACGAAGCACCGGGAATTAAGTCAATCTGATGCTCAATCCCGCGAATAGGTGGTAATCCCGGTGGGCACGTTTGTGGAAAAGACGTCAGCGAACTCTGCAAAAGTTAGTGACCGCAGGGAGGCAAAAGAGAAGGCCCGTCCTCGAATGAAAATACACGCCTCTTTGCAACAAAAGCATAGCAACAAATTGATGAAATCAGCTCATCAATATCAGATTTGGTGGCAAGTAAGCATGCACTTTTCAATTTAATTTCAGAAGCAACACTAGATGGTTTATTATTAGGCTTCATTTGTTGCTTCAAATTCTTTTTGCCACAATCTGATTTTCACTCTTATTTTTCTCCTGCTTTGCTTTACTAGCTCTATTAATACATCTTTCAAAATAGAATCGGGAGTCATAGGAAGCAAAGTAAATGTTTATCCTTATGAACAAGAGTGTACTGATTGTTCTACCATGGTGTACGAATTTTTATCAAATTGCCTGTGTCTAGCCAAAGAATATGAACATGCTGCATGGGTACACATCACAATCAACATAATCAGCATATGTAGAGATACTAAAATGCACACGAATAGTACGTGTACCTTATCCTTCCGCTGTTGTTGAACCATTGGATATAGTAAGGATGTGTGGAGTGGTCTTGTGTGGGAGAGATAGCTTCTCCACCATCTCCATGCTAGCCAAGTTGTTGCAGTCCCTCCATCTTGAGACGCGAACAGAAACGTTCCTTCACAACTCCCTTTGTAGGAACAATTATGCCTCTGATTTTGCTCAGCTTGTGTGACCTGCACACTCAAAACACGTTGAGCAACTAAAACATTCATACCTGTCAGCGTCTTCAGGAGCCATGTATTGCGTCTCATGATCAGAATCATCTCCACCGTGTCTTCACTTGTAATAAGAGCCAAAGTTCCTCATCATAATCACTAGCGGACTCATACCCACCATCCTCAGTAGCAATCATAACACGCGGAGATTGGCATTCTCTCGCATAATGACCTTTCCTTACACGACGACAAATAATATCATGTGTGTGCCCTGTTGATGCCAGATGAAGAAGAGCTCTGGGCAGGCCCAGAAGGTGTCTCTTGGCAGATGGTGGTGGGTGTGCGTTTTCTTGATCTCGATTGGATGCGGCTGAAGTCAGTGGGCCGAGTTGGACGGTGGGAGTAGAGGAGCACGCGTGTCCATGATGAGATCGACCTGCAGAAAAATAGTCGCCCAATGCCTGTCGATCCTGCACTTCATGTTCAGTCTTTACAAGCAGATGGAATAAGAGTGATATTATTATACTCCTTAACTCTAGAATGTCTGATCTCCTATTTATCCACCCATGAAACGTGCAAGCATAGCTCATTCCCTCAACAATACACATCTAATCATGCCAGTTTGTAATTCTGATAATATTCTTCTACGAATTTTTTTCCTTGTCTAAGCGCTGCATTTTGAAGTAATTCACGTGATAATATGGTGGAACCCACGAGTACGCCATAGCAGTTTTCAAGCGCCCACGTGCTGGAAGATAATCTACATGTTCCACCACCATACCATGCAAAACAGTGAAACACACAAATAGCAGAAACACGTCGTTCTCGGGATATGTAAACATGTAAACGTTGTTCAGTTTCTAACTCCAAAGTAAGATATATATCAGAACATATCTACCCTCGAATGGTGTGAATATTAATTTAATTTTAGGAAGATGGTCATGATCTCGTACCTGAAGGTGTGCAGGCCTACATTGCGATTATTTGCATTGGACGACCTGGGTGCTGGGTGGTTGCACGTAGTTATGATTTTGATCAACACTCATCCTATAATCCCGCGACCTCCTCCTCAGACAAAGAAGCAGCAGAGATGCAAAGAGTCCAAGACCTCAATCAAGAAATCTCGGACCCAATAGAAACAAGCAGGGATGAGCAGAGGTCAGATTCAGCGGCACCCGAGGAGATCAAAAATGCATAACAAAGAGCAGTGAGCAGGCCAAACCGTAGGCACAGCACAGAAGTTTGGCATTCTCAAGAGGAACACGCTCGCTCGTCCGAACGATTTGGAAGGGGGCGTTGTTTGTTGTCGTTGCAGAGGTGCGACAGGTGCAGCCGGTGGTGGTGGGGAAGACGCGTGAGCATTCATTAAACTTGTTATCCAGCTTTGTCTCGAACGACTTCTCCATGCCATCTATCTTCTCCATGGCCTCTTCAAATTGTTTAGCACATCTCCCACTGGCCACTCTCATTTGTTGAAATTTATCATGCAACTCCTTGTTCGTCATGTTTTCTCCCAGTCAATCTCGTCGGCTTGTGATCCTGCCATGGTTAGAAGCAATAGAAAACAACAAGAATATGATCCTACAGACTACTAGAAAGTGGTGGTGGTGTGGTTGTTGGTGTCACAAATCGTCAAGCAAATCTCAAATTCTTACCAGTTCTTACAAGCAGCAGGTGGTGATCGGCAAACCTCTGTAGTCAAAACTCTCAGAGCTTGGACCAGAGCGATTGCCAGGTGGTGTCAAACGCACGATGTAGATGTATGTTGAGCTGACAAATATAAGTGAAGCTCTGATACACTTGATAGAGGCGAGGGGTCCGATCTTCGATGAGATGGTAACTATCGATTTGGTGGAGCGACTTGACGATCCGACTACAAACGTGCACGACGTTGCGCCTTAGCAATCGCTAACCAATCTCCTGAGGTTACTGACGATGCTGGAAGCAGATCAGCCTGACCACGAAGGTCTATTCCGCACGCAATCGAAGAACAAGCAGAATATGATAATGCAATCTGAATATTGCGAATATAGATGAAGTATTGATAATGTGGGGATCCGAAAGCGGTCTTGGTCTGGTCGTTGGACACAACGAAGTACACGAAGTTGCAATGGCTAACTTTTAACTAACAAATCCAGGAAAAAGCTACTAGATGGATCTACTTATATAGGGTAAGGGGTGGGGCCAGGAGGTGGGAGGACGTCCCAAGGCAGCCTAAAACTAACCCTAGGTCGTACAAGGCTCCATGGGCCCAAGTGGAGGTGATGCAACACCTTTGGAACTTGTAGTTTGACTCGGATTCTGTGCAGCTCGTCAGATTGTTTCGTCGATAACTCATAGCTCGGATGAATTTTAAGGTGATCCAGTTGGGTTGGAAAGAGCACGAAATCTACTTTCCAACAAAAAAAGAATCACCCAATTCGGAGTCCGTATGAAAAAGTTCTTGGCGTTTTGAGTCAGTATGTCTGTGCAGTCCGAATCTGAATCCAGAACGTTAGAGACTTGGACTCTATCTTCTCTTGGCCCAAAAGTGACGAGAGGACTTTTTGAACAGCACCAAACTTCTCGTTTTCCCTTATCTTCATATGTGAATTGTACACATGTCCCATACACCTGCCAATTAGACATGGCACAAAAGTTTGTGAAGTATTTTTGTCCTGGATGACACAAATAAATTATTGCATAGTTTGCATTAGAATCACCTCACAAATATACATGTATGCAATATTTTTGGTCGTATCCAAGGTATTCATGTCCTCATCAACAATCAACCTGACCACGAGGGTCTATCTCCTGCAGCAACGAAGAACAAGCAAGAAACTAAGATTGCAATCTGGATATTGCGAATATAGATGAAAGCTTTATTGATCAAGGTGGGGTTCTGTGACGTCTGGTCTGGTCGTTGAACACAAACGAAGTACGCGAAGTTGCAGCTATGGCGAACTTTTAATCTAAACAAAACCCAAAGTCTAAACGGTGCCCTAAGGGCGCTTAATATGGAGGAAGAGGGGGGGATTCGTGGCCTTGAAGGAGGGGTCCGAAACCAACCCTATCTCTTGTTTCCCCACACATACGGACTCTAAAAATAGCCTATACTCAAGTATTTCGAAATTACTGGCCTGGCCAATAATAAGGTGACGCAGCACCTATAATAGCCTCTGAACGAAATTTATGAAGTGGCATCTTGTATATTTCGTCCAAGGCTTCCTGCACTCCTTATGGTGGCTTTCAAAGTCCTGAAATCATCACTGTAACTCCGTTCTTGTTCCCTTGCGCATGCCATATCTCCATGCTTGAACTTGCTCCAAGGTTCCTCTTTCTTGTCCAAGCTAGGCCCTTCATTTGTAAGCAAACAAATGTATCCAATTTAGGCAGCATCATATTCTCATGAACTTAGAATCATACCAAGAAACGAAAGTACCTGATAATTATAATTGGCGTGCGCGAGCTTAGTAATTGGTCCAGTATGTATAGAAGCAGGGGCGTGGGGTGTAACAATGGTATTGATGTCCTCATAAGACCGGACTAGAGACCGAGCCTAGAACACTAATGAGGTCACGGATAGCACAACTAGCATCATAAAGGATATGAAGTAGCTCTGGACAGCAAGATATAAGTGAAGATCATAATGGCAGTAAAGATAATGATGAGAAACAACTACCAAGTAGCATATACCAACAATTCTCTCTCCAACTTTACTCTATAAAGTTTTGGCCATTTTATGATAATTTTCTCAAGAATGGCACTGACTCAAGCTTTCAAATGCAAAAAGAATCACTCAATTCCGAGTTGATATGAGGAGTAAAAAATTTTAAAACTGGCCTGAAAAACTGAACAAGCTGTGTTCGCGAACTTCGGAGGGCACAAAAGACCTATTTAGAAGCCGATTTGAGGTGTCAAATATTGAACTAGCTTCCGCAACTATTTAGATGCGGCTCGTCGCTAGCTTTAATTGAGTACTCACGGAGCCAAAACAGACTTCGTATGAAAAAATATGCCTGTTTTACGAACTCTGCGCCACATAGATTCCAATCCGAATTCAGCTACGAGATGAGTCTAGATAGATCCGAATTTGTTTTTTTTTTCTTCTCTCTTTTTTTTTCACACTTTTTTCTTTTTCTTTCTCTCTTTTTTTTCTCTAACTTTTTTTTCCTCTTTTTTCTCTCTCCCTCTTTCCAAAACAAACTAGATAAGATGTAGATTGGATCAAGCACAGATGTGAACGACCTCAACTATGATTATGACAATGAACAGTGGGTAGCACGATGTGGAAATTGATGGATGGGATGGGGGACAGCGGAAGGATAACGATGCGCGGTGGCGTGACTAATGTGAACAGAACTCGAAACTCTAAACGAACTAGACACTAAGACCAGCAACTGAACACGACGATGCAACCGATAATTCAATAATGCAAACATGAAAAGAAATTGCAAAGGCTCGACTGGCTTGGACAAAGGATGATAGATCTAACTTTTTTTTGTGGCTTTTTCTTGAACATAGGTAAGAAATAAATCTAATCTAGGGAAAACTGGAAATTCTCACCGAGCAACCTGAAACTGATACCACTTGATAGAGGCGGAGGGTGTCCGATCTTCGAAGATGGTAACTATCGATTTGGTGGAGCCGACTTTGACGATCCAACTACAAACGTGCACGACATTGCGCCTTAGCAATTGCTAAACCAATCTCCTGAGGTTACTGACGATGCTGGAAGCACGATCAACCTGACCACGAGGTCTATTCCTACATGCAATCGAAGAACAAGCAAGAATATGATAATGCAATCTGAATATTGCGAATATGATGAAGTATTGATAATGGTGGGGATCCGAAAGCGGTCTTGGTCTGGTCGTTGGACACAAACGAGTACACGAAGTGCAATGGCTAACTTTTAACTAAACAAATCCCAAGGAAAAAGCTACTAGAGGATCTACTTATATAGGAGTAAGGGGTGGCGGCCAAGGAGGGTGGGGACGTCCAAGGCCGCCTAAAACTAACCCTAGGTCGTACAAGGCTCATGGGCCCAAGTGGAGGTGATGCAACACCTTTGGACTGTAGGTTGACTCGGATTCTGCTGCAGGTCAGATTGTTTCGTCGATAACTATAGCTCCGGATGAATTTTAAGGTGAATCCAGTTGGGTTGGAAAGAGCACGAAATCTACTTTCCAACAAAAAAGAATCACCCAATTCGGAGCGTCTGAAAAAAGTTCTTGGCGTTTTGAGTCAGGTATGTCTGTGCAGTCCGAATCTGAATCCAGAACATGAGAGACTGGACTCTATCTTCTCTTGGCCAAAAGTGAAGTTGAGAGACTTTTTGAACAGTCACCCTAAACTTCTCCTTTTCCTCTATCTTCATATGTGAATTGTTACAAATGTCCCATACACTGCAATTAACATGCACAAAAGTTTGTGAAGTATTTTTGTCCTGGATGACACAAATAAATTATTGCATAGTTTGCATTAGAAATCACCTCACAAATATACATGTATGCAATATTTTTGGTCGTATCAAGGTAGTCATGTCCTCATCATCACTTGAGCTGTTCCACATTATGGTCATTGAGAATGCACCTTTCCTGAGAGTTCTTGTATCTTAATCTAGAAGGTCCAACAAAATTAGGGTCATTGACGCGCGTCCGAAATGACAGCGTTGGTCTACTGTCTGCCAAATTCTCCGAACTTGTTATTGGATCCATAATCGTTTAGGTACAACACTGATGCAGAGCATCCTATGGTCAACACCATGTCAAGTGTCCATTTGGCAAGTGACACGTGCCCCATTACTTCATGCATCCAAAGGTGAATCATCTCCTTTACACGTGTTCACTTGTAACCTTCGAGGATGGTATACTACTTGACCCCTCTCTCGTGTGCATACTTAGGTGTGGCGGAGTACAACATTCATCGTGAGGAGTCCAAGCGCAAGAGAAACAACTACACCATCCAAGACGGAAGCTGGAAGCGGAGAAGGAACTGGCCAAGAAGAAGGCAGCAACTCCCAGGCGACCCCGTGCGGACGGGCCTTCCCAACCCCGTGCCGACGGGCCTCCCAGGCTGGAAGGTCCGAAGACCCCATGCGCACGGGCGTGTATCGTGCCCACGGATCCCCGTGTCCACGGCCTCATAGACCCCGTGCGCATGGGCTAATGCGCCAGGCCTCTGGAGACCCGTGCGCACGGGCTCCACTTACCCTGTGCACAGGGGCCCCCTGTGTGTTGCTGTGGGCTTTACCCTTGTATTAGCATTTCGCTCCCACTTATCCCTCTTCTTGCCTAAGACTATATATTACTCCTTCCCCTCCTCCATTTAGACTTAGCTAAGAATAGATCTAGACATTAGAGCTTAGCTCATGTAACTCCCTTGTGGGATTCCTCCTCTTGAGAGAGAGAGAGACACTCCATTGGAGTTTAAGGCCTCCTTTGGGGAAGATCCCTAGGGATTCAAGACCTCCGTGGGGAAGGATCTATTTAGATCATCAAGCCCTCATCTCCTTTTGGATTTGGGATGAACTTTACCATGTACCCATGTTCCTGTTGTTGTTCTTGTACCTTTATGGATCTTGTGTGAATTGAGTCTAGATTGATGTGTGATTGGACTTGTTCTTGAGTGTTCTCTTGTGTTTTCCCTTTGTGTTTCCTCTTGTTCTTGGGGACTTCCCCTCCAATTCGTGAAAGATCTCCATCTAGGGTTCCACCTACAGCATCTTGGTATCACGAGCCATGGTTTCTCACGAATTGGAGCCCCCTTCCTTGTTTTTCTAGCCTAATTTTGCTTGTTCGCCCAATTCAAAAATCCCCACAAAAATAGCCCCTAAAAATTTTCTTGCAATTTGTTGGTTCTTGTGAGATTTGTTGTGTTTGATCCACGATTTGGTGTTTGGCAAGTAGATCTAGCTTTCCCCATCCCCCCACACGATCCCCACCACGAAATCCATAATTCGGCCACGAAATCGCGAAATTTCCGCCATCCCCGTGCCGCGGGGCTCCCATCCCGTGCCCGTGGGCCCCCGCGAAGTCTCTGGTGACCCCGTGTCCTCGATACGTATACCGTGCGCACGGGACCACGTGTCCAGGGCCCTAGCTCGTGCGCACGGCCCCCCTACAGAAGCCGACTGCACTCACAGTTTTGGCCATAACTTTCGATCGGAGTCCGTTTTGATGTTCTTTAGCACGTTGAGTAGGCTATTGACATCCCCCATCCATCTAGATAGGTTCCCACATCATTTAACTCATAAGTTTTTTGACATTTTGGCATCTTTGCCTAGGCCTCCACCATATCATCCGCAAAACCACCATAGCTTTCGAACCTAACCCATTTTGCCCCCACATAGCATTTGTGGTTGTTGAGTTGTGACTTGAGTCTCTAAGGTGTTTCGGCTACTTAGGGATGGTGATTCTTCATCATCAACCACCACCACCACTTCCGCATTGCCATCTCCGACACAGCACCGCATGTCCGCTACCACCAATTGACATTTGACATTTGAGATTTTGAGTTCGCGGTTTTTCGTTTCCCTAAGGTGTTCGACTACTTAGGAACGGTTCGACTTCGACATCACCGCCACCTCATCGCCCCGGTTCGACATCGACAACGACCATCTCATCATATATCCGTCCTTGCTTACACACGTAACCATGACGGTAACCTCAATGACACCATTTTATATTTCCTGTGCCATTGCATGATCGCCGAGCCTATTGCGTACCTTACCTATCGAGACTAGCGAGTGAGAATTGCCGGGCCACGCTATTTGTGCACCTAGTGATATGCTTACACGCATTGCTAGTTTTAGCATGCAATCATCTTGATATCATCATTGTGCCATAAGTCTCTCTCGCGCATATCTTACTACTTGTTATATCATACTTGGCTCGAGCATCAAGCATAAAAAAAAGAGCAAAAAGATTTTAAGCAAAAGAGGAGATACAAAAGAGACTTGTAGCAATAGAAATAGCATTGAGCCATTTTGCATAGTACATACACTTGGGGCTTACTACATAGATACTTGGGATTGAAGACGACCCGTTACTCTCATAGGTTGGTGCACAAGCGTATCTTGCCCATTTGAGCAATCGAGATAGTGTCTCTTAGCATCCGTGCACACGAGCTTTTTTTTCCGTGGCAACACATTTTGTGCTCATTCCTTGGTTGCGCGGATCACATCTATCTATCCGCGTGTGTGTTTCTTGTGTCACCATAGCTTTGTAATCTATTTGCTTTACATTGCAATTTTGTGAATCTTCCTCAACATTTTTGATATCTTGGACTAACATTTGCTTGAATTTTGTGCCACTTGTCCTAACCAATCCACTCGATAAGCCTTTTACTTGTAGTGGTGTGAGTGAACAAGTCTGGTACCATATCCACTATTCTCCCATATCACATTGAGGGACACGGGAGACATCCTCAACTTTGGGAAAAGGTAGACTTGGTATTGTTTATCTCATTTCCTACTCACCTTTGCTCGAGTCTTGTGATGGATAGGAAAGCAGCATCATCTCCGGTCTACAACACAACGACGAGTTCGATGCTATGAAGAACTTCATCGACGCAAGATGGACAAGCACATGGAGGAGCTCAAGATCCTCATCCACAACCGAAGCGATTCCTCATCTTCGAGAAGACGCTCAAGTGCAAAGAATTCCAAGCTACCATCTCCGGCAAATACACCATGACATCGACACCGTTCAAGACCGGCCCGCTCAAGATCATCAAGGGCGTGCCATAAGAACAGAAGAGCGACCTTCCGGACGCATGTTGGCCTCTCTGCCAACCTGTGCCCACGGGGCCTTCGACCCCCGTGCACACGGGACCCCGTGCACACGGCCTCCTGCACCCTCGTGCGCACGGGCCATACAGAACAGCGACGAAGACCCCAAGCTATGGCTTCTTCGACTATGATGGCATTTCGCCCAAGTGACTTCAAGGCATCTTCGCCTTCGAAGTATGGCATCTTCACCTAATCCACGAGCTCAAGCCACTACTTCCATGAGCTACTACGACTTCGACATCGCCGATGAGATTCCATTCTTTGGGACTAATGACCGCTGATAATACCTCGAGTGGGAGTGTGATGAGGGTATGTGACGCCCCCGGCCAGATCGTGCACTAACCATACACGCAAATGCACACGATCAAGTAAGGACTCACGGGAAGATATCACAACACAACTCTAAACATAATAAAGCCATACAAGCTTTATATTACAAGCAGGGGCCTCGAGGGCTCGAATACATAAGCTTGCGAACAAGCGTCAGCGGAAGCATCAGATATCTGAGTACAGATATAAAAGAAAGTACAGAAGGCCTTTAGGAAGGCGGGGCAAAAAAAACACTACGATCGAAAGGCGAAGGCCTCCTGCCTGGAAACCTCCGATCCTACTCCTGGACGTCAGTCAACTGTAGTAGTATCCATCCTCTGGGTAGTAGTAGTAACGATCGTCGGGGCATCTGTCTCAGGGGCTCCGTCCTTCTGGTCACGTCCAACTGATATGGGGAGAAAAAGGAAAACAAAGCAACCGTGAGTACTCTGAAGTACTCAGAAGCAAGGATCTACACTACATATGCAACATTATCAAGGGGAGGGGGTATATGTGGACTGGGCTGCAGAAATGCCAGATAGAGAGAAGGCCTAGTCCTATCGAAGACTAGCATCTTCGCGATCTTGCAGCAAGTAGAAGAGAGTAGAACAATACCATATAATGTAGCAGTAATAATATCAACCTCACCCAGAGAGATCCTTTCTCGACTCCCTGCGAGAAAGCAATCCGAGAGCCATACATTCATCAACCTCGTCCTGAGATCCTTCTCGACTCCCTCGAGAAGCAATCCCAGAGCCATATATACAGGTCTCATCACAGGTATCCAGTTCTAATTGTATCAATCAGGATACAACTCCGAGTGTCCTTACCGTAGGACCGGCATGATAGAAGTGTTCTTCCCTGCAGGGGTGCACCAACTTACCCAACACGCGAGATTAACTCCGGCCGGACACACTTTCTAGGGTCATGCCGGCCTCGGCCAAACGACACATCGCAACCCTACCTACAATCTCCGCAGAGAGGTCCCGCCGGTCTACATCCAAGCGCAAGGGGGTCTTGGCCATGCCCCTCGCCTCGGGTCCTGCGTGCCGGGCGCACCAGGCTCCACCCCTCAGGATGGTGCCGGCCCAGCCCGGCCGCAGTTGCGAACTGGACGTCTGACAGAGTTTCGGCTGATGCATACGATGCAGAACGCCCATACTATGCCCACGTGATGGTTAGTGCTATCAGACCAGAGGCCTGCTCGGATCAAATATCCAAATCGCTAGGACTAGGGGCTTGCGGGTAACGAGCAGAGACTCACAAAGATGTGGACCCCGTCGCCCCGTCTCGAGGACTTGCGGCAAGGGCCAAGAATGCCCGGCGCGCGCTCGTATCACCACTCGGCACCCAATGGCAACCCGCCTTCACATCACCACGCGGGTACCCCTCAGGGTCGACCGCCCGCCTTTCCAAGAACATTGTAAGGTCAGTATCCGTGTGTCATAACATCAGGGAATCCGAGGTATCACCCTCATTGAATTCCCACCGATGTATCCGTCAAGGTGAACTAGAGGAATCACCCTAGGGTCCACATTGAGGTGTTGTAGGACAGCGTCGTTATCGGAAGCGGTGAAGGAGGAATCACCTCGATGACCACGACCGAATAGCTACTCTACAGAGTTAACATCAGAAGTGCTACAAGAGGTTTCACCCTCGGCACTCGATAGAACGCTGCAGTGTCGTACAACTAAGGGGGGGGGGGTGATGTGCGGTGTCGGGTCCTGGTCTTCAATCCCATTGATCGGGTCTCTGACGATCCAGCGCGGCAGTCGGGATAATGGGGTCACGATAGGTCTCTACCAGCCTAGACTAAACAGTTTAGGATATGTAGGTAATATCAACAGTAGGTTACAATGAACAGGCTTGACATCAGAAATAGTAAAGCAGCAGCAGCAGTAATTCTAATGCAAGCATGAGAAATTTAGAATGGGCGAATCGGTATGTCAAGGGAGGGGCTTGCCTGGTTGCTCGGCGGCAGGCAAGGTTGTCAATGCTGTCTTCGGTCTCCGGAGCTGCGTCGGTCTCGGGACGACGTCAGGGTCGGGGGCTATCGAGAGAGAGAGGAGAGGGGGAGGAAACAGTATAATATATAGCAAACATGAGCATGACAATACGATACACGTGCTAGGGTAGTCTAACGCAGCATCACACGTGAAAGACGGAGCGGGAGAATATCTGACGATATTTCCGGGTCTTTGGAATTATTGGACAGAGGATAAGAGGGGAACGGTTGCAAGTTCGGATAGTTAGGGACGCATGACGGACGAACGGACAGCGTATTCAGATTCGTCTCGTCGTTCTGAGCAACTTTCATGTACAAAGTATTTCAGTGAGCTACGGATTATTTATATGATTGTCTAAAGTTTTTATTAATTTGGAATTAATAATTATTTAAATTAACTTATCCGAAACGTGTCATGCTGACGTCAGCATGACGTCAGAACAGGGGTCCCATGTCATAGGCTGTTAGGTTAATTAGTGATTAACTAATTAAATTACTGTTTAATTAACACTACTACTAATTAAATTAACCTAATCAGGATTAATTAACTAATTAATTAATTAATTAGTTTAATTATTTTATTATTATATTTATATTTTTAATTCGTTCTGGGCGTGGGCCCCTATGTCAGTGGGCTGGCGGACATGTCCGCGGCGTGCACGTCTGGGGCCGGACATGTCCGGAGCGTGCATTTGGGACGGGACATGTCCGGTGCCCAAATGGCACGCGCGGGCGCGGACGGGGGGGGGGGGGGGGGGGGGCGCGGACGGGCGAGGCAAACGGGCGGGGCGCTGGCACGCGCTCGGTAGGAGAAAAGGAGAGGGGGAGGAGAAGGCGACGACGGGGGGGAGGGGCGTGGACGGGGGCGAATTGGATAGAGAGGGCCGGAAGGGGAGGCGAAGAAGGCGGAGCACTGGGGGAGGAAGGGGAGGCAGGGGGCAGTGACAGGAGCGGCGATTGAAGGAGCGGGGGGGGGGAGTACGCGGCTGTGAGGGCAAAGGGGGCGTCGTTGAGAGGGGAGACGAGAGCGGAGGGAGGGAGGCGTGCGAGGCAGGTGGTGAGAGGGGAGGGCGAGCGCGGGGGGGCGGGACGACGGCCAGGCGCGGACGCGACGCGAGGTGTGAGGGGGGGGGGGAGGAGACGAGGGGAGCGCGCAGGCTCACCCCGTTGTAGTGTGCGCCGGCGAGGCCGTGATGGCCGGGATGGAGAGCGGGGACGGCGGAGTGCGACGGCGAAGGCCAAGAGAGGAGGCCGGGGGGGCTCGGGGAAGAGGCGGGTGCAGGAGGGAGATGGAGGCGGGGGGACCGGCGCGCGACGTGACTCGGGGAGGAAGGAGGAGGCACGGGGGGGCGGCGACCGGCGCGCATGGGCAGTTCCCCCCAATCTGGATCGAGAGGAACGAAGAGAGGAGAGGGATTCGTTCGGGGGGGGGGGTGGGGCTAGGTGGTAGGTTACGGTGAGTGAGGGGATAGGGGATGGGGTGGGCCGGCCAGGAGGGGGGAATGGCCGGCCTTGGTTGGTGGCTGGGCCAGCTGGGCCACGGCCCAGTTGGTCGGGGGGGGGGGGGGCGGGTTTTCTTTTTCTTTTCTTTTCTCCTTTTATTTATCCATACCCCTGTTTTGTAAATAGTAGGGCTCAAATTGAATTTGTAAAACATGTGACCTGGTCAATAAATACAGTGCTTTATTTCCTAACACCTAAATTAGTTGGGCAAAACTCATTGTCTACTAAATTGATTTAAAAATGGTATTAAATATTGTTTTTAGTCGCCTGTTTGAAGATGTTTGAGTCACTTACCCAACCCAATGATGTTGGTTTCAATTTTAGAATTGTCTCTGATTTATTTGCTATTAATGAAAATTTAGTTTCTAGTTGGACAACTTTTATTTTCCACTTTCATTTAAATTTGGATTTGAGTTAGAAGGTGAAATGCATTATGGTGCAATTGTGTCATGCACTGTTAATCATGCTGACTTGGTATTGTCAAAAGGGGGTGATTACTGTAGTTAACCACTGGGGGGTGACAAAATCTCCTCTACTAACAAGATCTCGTCCCGAGAATTAAGAAGTAGAAGGAAAAAGTTCGGGGTATTCCTTGCGAAGATGACCTCGCGTTCCCAGTAGGCTTCATTTTCGTGATGATTGACCACTGCACTTTGAGGAAATTGGTAACTTCTGAAGGGTTCGACGTTCAGCTTCATCGAGAGCGGAGTCGGCATGCTCCTTATAAGATAGATCATCTTGAAATTCAAGCATCTCGTGATCCACAGATCGGTGCGGAGATTCCTTGAAGATTTACGAAGTTGCGGACACATGGAAGACGTCGTGGATATGAGAGAATGCGGCGGCAATTCCAATTTATACAGCCACTTGACCACGTCTTGGCAACAATGCGGAAGGAACCAATGTTGTAGCAGCGGAGCTAGCTTGCCTTGATTCCAAAACGGTGAGTGCCCTTCATAGGAGTGACACGAGGATAAGCCTGATCACCAGGTTGATAAGTCAAACCCATCGTTGCGATCATAGTTGCTCTTCTGGCGGTCCTGAGCGCCTTGAGATTTTCCCGGACAATTGGTTCTTGTTCTCGGCGTGTTGAATAATATCTGGACCCACGAGCGGTCGTTCCCAGTTTCTGACAATTCAGAGGGGTTCGACACTTACGTCATATAGAACTCAAAGGGGCCATTTTCAAGCTCGTGAAGCTGTTGTATAGGAGAACTGCGCATAGGGAGAGCATTCTTCCCAATTCTGCCGAAAGAGAACAACACAAGCTCGTAGCATGTCTTCAAGCACTTGGTTGACTCGTTCGACTTGGCCTTGGATTGAGGATGATAAGCTGAACTCCAGGTGATATGAGTTCCATAGCCTAGCTTCACGGGATGCATCACAATAGATCACAAAGTCTTTGCGGGTATCTGGGAGGAGAAAGTACTGGGGTATTGTAACGGATGACATCTGCCAGGGGATAAGAATGTACTCTGGATGGATCCTGCTCGAAAGCTGGGTAGCTGCGTCGCAGGGTGTGGTGGAAACAAACCGATCCATTCGAAAATAGAGGAAACTATGATTGTCAAAAGAACAGGAGAAGTATAACCGATCTCGGAGAGAAAGGTTAAACAAACAATGGAAAGGAAATGATTATCAGACTAATCAGATCAATGTCAGGGAAAAGACATATTCCAGCTCTCGGGGGACGAGAATACGAGATCCTAAGTGTCGTGCGTTAGTAAACTTTAGTAACCGAAAGGAGGAGAGATCAGAGTCCAGAGTAAAGGTCGAGAGTAAAAGATCCTAATACACCCCAATTGGCGAAGTGGGCCCGTAAGCCACAAGCAGTGAAGTTAGTGAAAATGTTTTCCGGTTTCTAGACTCAACTTCGGCCAAGGAGTTGGAAAGGGGGGCTCCTACAGGCAGTCGTCGCTCTGATACCAACTTGTGCACGCCCCCGGCCCGATCGTGCACTAAACCATACACGCAAATGCACACGATCAAGCCGTAAGGACTCACGGGAAGAGATCACAAACACAAATCTAAAACAAATAAAGCCATAAAGCTTTATATTCAAGCCAGGGGCCCGAGGGCTCGAATACATAAGCTTGCGAACAAGCGTCAGCGGTAGCATCAGATATCTGAGTTCCTCACCCAAATAAGGCTTCAGATCTGCAATGTTTAAAAGTGGGACTAACCCAAAATCTGCAGGCAGCTCAAGTTTATAGCATTATCATTATTTTCTCGAACACCTTAAAGGACCTATAGCACGTGGCATAGCTTTGTTGCAGCAAATCAGGAATCTATCCTGTACGAAATGTAACCAAAAAGATCTCCAGGGCAAACACACAACAGTTTTCTACCCTTTTCCAGCAAGTTTATATTTAGCATTCATACGCTCAATGTTCATCCTTAGTTAACTCGATGCAGTTTTAAGATTCAATCAGCACGGGTTTGTTTAGCATTCAAAATTTAACCTTCTCACGAAGATGGAAGAGGGCAACAAAATCAATTGGTTGCACGAGGAAGGAAACCTACACAATTTCAAAAGGGACACATCTAGGAGTAGAATGCAATGAACGATGTATAAGCAAATTCAATATGAGGCAAAAGCATTCTCCACATTTTCTTGTTATTCTTCAAAAACGCCCTAAGCATAGTAGACAATGTTCTTTGCACTTCCGTTGTGTCTACAGTGTGGGGTACATGTAGTACGCAAAAAGCAGTTTAGTCCCCAATTAGCCATACACATCTCCCAAAAGGCTAAGAATTAGCATCACGATCTGTGAAAACATGTATTTGGACCACACATGCAAGCGTAATAATTTCCGAAAGAAAAACAAATCAGCAAACATTAACAGACTCATCGCTTATGGACATGGTATAAAGTGTGGCCATTTTCGGAACCATCCCGACAACAAATATGCTATCCCTACCCCTTCTTTGTTCGAGGTAAACCTAAAACAAAAGTCATAGATATATCCTCCAAGGAACACTAGGTACAGGCAAAGGCATATATAAACCATTGAGGATTGGTCGGGACTTGTCTTTTGACATGTAGTGCAGCCGAGCAAACACAACGCTCCAACATCCCGTCTCTCTATCTTGGCCAAAAGAAAATGGTAGCAGTATATCCTTCCGTCTTCTCACGCCAAAGTGTCCCATTATCCCTCCATGCGCCTCCTGCAACAAACAAAAGACGAACGGAGCTAGCTGGAATGCATAGCTGTTTAGGCACCGAAACACAAACCATCAGTAACGACGAACTTGTTCACATGTTCCCTTCCTTACAATTTGACAAATAATCTTAAATTCAGGCATCGATGGCAAATGGATTGATCTTTGATGGTCTCCAAACCAAATATTTTAAAGTCAAGTTGTGAAAGCATAGCTAGAACGACGAGACAATGCATCTGGGGCAATAACATTTTCTTTACCTTCTTGTGTTTTAATGACATAAGGGAAAGTCTCAATAAAATTACAATCCCCATTTAGCAGTCTACGGTTTCAGTTTTGCTTGACTTTTCATGTGTTTCAAAGATCATGATCATAATGTATAACAAATCTTGGCCATAATAATGTTCGCCATTTTTCAAGGTGCCGAACAAGAGCAATAATTCGTTCATCATAAGTCGAATATTCAGGATAGGCCACACTCAATGTTTCAGAAAAAAGTATTGCAACAGGTTTTGCCATTCTGTCAATAAAACCACCTCTAATCCAATTCCCACTAGCATCACATTCAAACTCAAAAGTCTTAGTAAAATCAGGAAGTTGAAGTAAAGGAGCATGTGTCAACTTATCTTTCCAATTTACCGTGAAGGCTTCTTCCTGTTGAGGTACCCCAAACAAAAGCACATCCTTCTTTGTAGCTCATGACTGAGGTGCGCAATAATGGGTCTGAAATCTCTCCAAAACGCCTATAGAAAACCAGCGAGTCCAAGAAAACTCTCATGGAGTGCCCGTTTGGGCTGGGCCAACTCTCAATGCTTCAATTAATTGGTTATCAACTTCAATCCCTGTGGAAGTAACAACATAGCGCAAGAAAAAGACTCGGGGTCGGTGCAAAAAGGTGTGCCATCCCAAGTTACCAAACAAACGTGCATCACGTAAAGCTAATAAAAAAGCACGTAAAATGTTCCAAAATGTTCCTCAAAGATTTGACTAAAATCAGGCATATCATCAAAAATAGACACACAAATCGTCCAATGGAAAGTCACGTAAAACTTTTCGTTAATCTCATGAAAGTACTAGGGGCATTAGTAACCCAAACGGCACTGAACTACCACCATATAAACCCGAACTTAGTTTTCAATGCTGTTTCCATTCATCTCCCAATTGCATACGATTTGATTGGTATCCCACTACGCAAATCAACTTGGAGAATATTGTAGAGCCACCAATCTCTCAACATAATTATCTAGCCTAGGAATGAGGATGACGATAAACGAATAGTTAATATTATTAATGCCCTACAATCAACACCACATACGAACGACGATCTACCACCTTTCGTTTGGCCACTAGTATAATAGGAACAGCACAAGGACTAGAGATTCGCGATATATACCTTGGACGAAGCAGTCCTGTACTTGACGCATAATATCCTTCGTCTCTCTGGATTGGTACGGTATGGCGCACGGTTTGGACAACGAAGCACCGGGAATTAAGTCAATCTGATGCTCATCCCGCGAATAGGTGGTAATCCCGGGGTGGCCACGGTTTTTGTGAAAGACGTCAGCGAACTCTGACAAAGTTAGTGACCGCAGGGGGCAAAGAGAAGGCAACGTCCTCGAATGAAAATAACGCTCTTTGGCACAAACAAAAGCATAGCAACAAATTGATGAAATCGTAGCTCATCAAATCAGATTGGTGGGTTGGTTGGGGCAAGTAAGCAGACACTTTTCAAATTTAATTTCAGAAGCAACCACTAGATGGTTTATATTTAGGACTTCATTGTGCTTGCAAATTCTTTTTGCACAATCTGATTTCACTCTTATTTTTCTCCTGCTTTGCTTATAGATCTATTAATAGCATCTTTCAAAATAGAATCGAGGAGCATAGGAAGCCAAGTAACATGTTATCCTTATGAACAAGAGGTCGTACTGGATTGGTTCTACACATGGTGTACGATATTTTATCAAATTGCCTGTGTCTACACCAAGTAATATGAACATGCTGCATGGGTACACATCACAATCAACTAATCAGCATATGTAGAGATACTAAAATGCACACGAATATGTACGTGTTACCTTATCCTTCCCGCTGTTGTTGAACCATTGGATATAGTAAGGAGTGTGGAGTGGTCTTTGTGGGTGAGAGATAGCTTCTCACCATTCTCCATGCTAGGCCAACGTTGTTGCAGATCCCTTCCATCTGAGACGCGAAACAGAAACGTTCCTTCAACCACTCCCTTTGTAGGAAAAAAATATGCCTCTGATTGATCAGCTTGTTGGACCTGCACACTCAAAAAACGTTGGCAACTACACATTCATACCTGTCAGCCGTCTCTCAGGAGCCATGATTGCGTCTCATGATCAGAATCTCATCCCACCGTGTTCTTCACGTGTAATAAGAGCCAAAGTTTCCTCATCACTAATCACTGCGGACTCATACCCACCCATCCTCAGTAGCAATCATAACACGCGGAGATTGGCATTCTCTCGCCATAATGACCTCTTCCTTACAACGACGACAAATAATATTCATGTGTTGCCGCATTGTGATGCGAGATGAAGAACGAGCTCTGGGCAGGCCCAGAAGGTGTCATCTTGGCCAGATGGTGGTCGGGGGTGCCTGTTTTCTTGATTTCGATGGAAATGGCGGCGATGATCCAGTGGGTGCCGCAGTTGGACGTGTGGGCGGGAAGTAGAGGAGGCACGCGGTAGGGTCATGATGAAAATCGACCTGCAGAAAAATGATGTCGCCCAATGCCTGTCGATCTCGACTCATGTTCAGCCTTGTACAAGCCAAGATGGAATAAAAGAGTGATATTATTATGACTCCTTATACTCTTAGAAGTGTCTGAATCTCCTATTTATCACCCATGAAACGTGCAAGCATAGCTCAATTCATTCTCCTCAACCAATACCACATCTATTCAGCCAGTTTGTTATATTCTGATAATTTCTTCTACAAGAATTTTTTCCTTGCTTAAGCGCTGCAATTTTGAGTAATTCAAGTGATAATATGGTGGAAACCCAACGAGTACGCATAGAGTTTTCAAAGCAAGCCCAACGTAGCGATCGGATAGGATATAATCTACAATGTTCAGCACACATACACATGCAAAACAGTGATGAAAACACACACAGCAGCTACAGACAACACGCGTTCTCGGGATATTGTAAACTGGTAAAACGTTGTTAGTTTCTAAACTCAAAGTAAGAATATATCAGGAACATATCTGACCCTCGAATGGTGGAATTATTTAATTTAGGAAGATGGGGGGGGTCATGCATCTCGTCCTCTGAAGGTGTGTGCAGGCCATGACCGAATTGCGATTGACGCGGGTTTGCATGTTGAGTCAACATAACTAATCGACTCCTAGGAAGCAAGCGTGACAGAAGTCCGCACCATCTTTAGAAGGCACTAACGTAGGCCAATTAAACAAAAGAGGAAGATGGGAGCGATTCCAATTCTCAGCAAGCACACGAAGGGAATCACAGAAAAATCATACACTCTAATGCAGAAGTAGATATCTCTCCGGGAAAGATGAGCAAGCAGGAGCCAAAGAAGAAAGCATAGCGTAGCAGCAGCACAGAAGTTTGGACTCTCTCAAAGAGGAACACGGCTCGCTCGTCCGAAACGATTGTGGAAGGTTGGGCGTTGTTTGTTGTCTGGTGTGCAGAGGTGCGACAGGTGCAGCCGGTGGTGGTTGGTGGAAGGACGGCGTGAGCACATTCATGTAAACTGTATATCACAGCTTTGTCTCGAAGACTTTCCCATGCATCTATCTTCTCAAGGGCCTCTTCAATACTGTTTAGCACTATCTCCCACATGGCCATCATCATTTGTTTGAAATTATCACCCCTGCAAACTCATGTTCGTTCATGTTTTTCCCAGTCATTAGTCGTCGGCTGTGATCCTGCCATAGCGTTAGAAGCAATAGAAAAAACAAGAATATGATACCTACAGATACTAAGAAAGTGTGGTGGTGGTGTGGTGTGTTGGTGTCACAATACGTCAAGCAAATCTCAAATTCTTACAGTTCTTACCAAGCAGCAGGTGGTGATCGGCAAACCCTGTAGTCAAAAACTACTCAGAGCTTGTGACGAGCGATTGCCAGGTGGTGTCAAACGCACGATGTAGAGTAGTTGAGCTGACAAATATAGTGAAGCTCATGATAAACTGATAGAGCGAGGGGTGTCCGATCTTCGATGAGATGGTAAACTATCGATTTGGTGGAGCGACTTTGGAGATCCGACTAACCAACGTGCAGACGTTGCGCCTTAGCAATCGCTAAACCAATCTCACTGAGGTTACTGACGATGCTGCGCAAGACCTCAAGCCTGACCACGAAGGTCTATTCCGCACGCATCGAAAGAACAAGCAGAATATGATAATGCAATCTGAATATTGCGAAATTAAGATGAAGTATTGATACATTGGGGATCGAAAGCGGTCGTGGTCTGGCGTTGGACACAACGAAGTACACGAAAGTTGAATGGCTAACTTTTAAACTAAACAAATTCCAGGAAGGAAAAAGTACTAGAGGATCTACTGTATTAGGAGTAAGGGGTGGAGGCCCCACAGAGGTGGGAGACGTCCAAGGCAGCCTAAAAAACTAACCCGTAGGTCGTACAAGGTTTCCATGGGCCCAAGGGGAGGTGATGCAACACCTTTGGAATTTGTAGTTTGACTGGATTCTGATTGCAGCGTCGTGCAGATTGTCTTCGTCGATAACTCATAGCTCAGAGGATGAATTTTAAGGTGCATCAGTGGGTTGGAAAGAGCACGGAAATGTCTACTTTCCAACACAAAAAAAAATACACCAATTCGGAGTCCGTTATGAAAAAAAGTCTGTGGCGTTGTGAGTCAGTATGTCTGTTGCAGGTCCGAATCTGAATCCAGAACGTTAGAGACTGGACTCTATCTTCTCTTGGCCCAAAAGTGACGGTGAGGAGGACTTTTTGAACAGCACCTGAAACTATTCGTTTTCCTTATCTTCATATGTGAATGTACAAATGGGTCCCAAGCACTGCCAATTAGACATGCACAAAAGTTTGTGACGTTTTTTGTTCCTGGATGACACAAAATAAAATTGCATAGTGTGCATTAGAACTCACCTCAACAAATATACATGTATGCAAATTTTTGGTCGATCCAAGGTATTATGTCCCATCAACAATCAATCCTGACCACAGAGGTCCTATCTCCTGACAGCAAGAAGGAACAAGCAAGAAACTAAGATTGCAATCTGGATATGCGAATATAAGATTGAAAGCTTTATTGATCAAGGTGGGGTTCTGTGGACGTCTGGTCTGGTGTTGAACACAAACGAATACGCGAAGTTGACAGCTATGGCGACTTTTAATCAAACAAAACCCAAAGTTAAACGGTGCCATAGGCGTCTGTATATAGGAAGGAAAGAGGGGGGGATTGTCGTGGGCCTTTGAAGGAGGGGTCCGAAACCAACCCTATCTCTTGGTTCACCACACAATACGGGGACTCTAAAACATAGCCTATACTCAAGTTATTCGAAATTACTGGAGCCTGGCCAATCCATATAAGGTGACGCAGCACCTATAATCAGCCTCTGCAACGCATTTATGAAGAGTCGGCATCTTGTATATTTCGTCCAAGGCTTCCTGCACCTCTTTATGTGGTGGGGTGGGTTCAAAGTCCTGAAATGTATCACTGTGAACTCCGTCTGAATTCCCTTGCGGCATGCATATCTCCAATGCTTGAAACTTGCTCCAGGTTCATTTTCTTGCCAAGCTAGGCCCTTCATTTGTACGCGGGCCCAAAAACAAATGTATCCAATTTAGGGCAGCATCATATTCTCATGAACATTAGAAGCATACCAAGAGAAACGAAAAGTACCCTGATAATTTAAATTGGCGTGCGGAGCTTAGTAATTGGTCCTAGTATGTTAGAAGCAGGGCTGGGTGTTATGGTAACAATGGTTATGTGATGTCCATTAAGACCGGACTAGAGACGCGAGCCTAGAAGAGCACATAATGAGGCCAGGCATAAGCACAATAGCATCATAAAGGATATGGAAGTAGCCTGGACAGCAAGACTATAAAGTGAAAGATCATAATGGCAAGTAAGATGAAGATGAGAAAAACTACCAAGTAGCATTATACCAACATTCTCTCCAACTTTACTTATAAAGTTTGAGCCAATTTTATGATAATTTTCTCAAGAAATGGCACTGACTAAGCTTTCAAATGCAAAAAGAATCACTCAATTCCGAGTTGTATTATGAGGACGTAAAAAATTTAAAATGGCCTGAAAAACTGACACAAGCTGTGTCGCGACACTTCGGAGGGCAAACAAAAGACCTATTAGAAGCCGATTTGAGGTGTCAAATATGAACTGCTTCCGCAACTATTAGATGGGCATCGTCGCTAGCTTTATTGGAGTACTCACGGAGCCAAAACAGGACTTCGTATGAAAAAATATGCTGTTTTACTGCAACTTGGGCCCAATAGATTTCCAATCCGGAATTCAGCTACGAGATGTAGTCTGATAGATGCGAATTTGTTTTTTTCTTCTCTCTTTTTTTTCACACTTTTTTCTTTTTCTTCGTCTCTTTTTTTATCCTAACTTTTTTTTCACTCTTTTTTCTCTTCCCCTTTCCAAAAACAAAACTAGATAAATGTAGATTGATAAAGCACAGATGTGAACGACCTCAAACTATGATTCATGACACTGAACAGTGCGGTTAGCACGATGTGGAACATGATGGATGGGATGGGGGAAAGCGGAAGGCAAACGATGCAGCGGGGTTGGCGTGACTAATGTGAACAGAACTCGAAACTCTAAATTACGAACTAGACCACTAAGACCAGCAACTGAAACACGACGATGGCACACGATTAATTCAATAATGCAAAATAAAAGCAAAAGAATATGAGAACGGATCTAGACTGGCTTTGGAAAAGGAGAAGATCTAATTTTTTTGTGGCTTTTTCTTGAACCAATAGGTAAGGAAAAATAAATCTAAATCTAGGGGAAAAAACTGGAAATTCTCAACCGAGCAATCCTGAAAACTGATACCACTAGTAGAGGCGGAGAGGTTGTGTCACGATCTGTTCAGAGAGATGGTACTATCGATTTGGTGGAGCGGACTTTGACGATCAACTACAACGGCACGAATTGCGCCTAGCAATTGCTAAACCATTCCTGAGGTACTGACGATGTGGAAAGCACGATCAACTGAACCACGAGGGTATCACTACATGCAACGAAAGAACAAGGCAAGAATATGAATTAAAAAAGTGCAATTGAATATTGCGAAGATAGATGGAAGTATTGATAATGGTGGGGATCCGAAAGCGGTTTGGGTCTGGTCGTTTGGACACAACGAGTACACGGGAAGTGCATGGCTAAAACTTTTAACTGAAAACAAATACCAAGGGAAAAGCTACATAGTGGCTATCTATATATAGGAGTAAGGGGGGTGTGCGGCCAAGGAGGGTGGGGGACGTCCAAGGCCAGCCTTAAAACTAACCCTAGGTCGTACAGGCTCAATGGGCCCAAGTGGAGGTGACGCAACACCTTTGGACGTTGTAGGTTGACTCGGATTCTGCTGAAGGTTCAGATTGTTTCGTTCGATAACTATAGCTCCGGAGAATTTTAAGGTGAATCAGTTGGTTGGAAAAGAGCACGAAAGAATCTACTTTCCAAACAAAAAAAGAATCACCCCAATCTGGAGTCGTTGAAAAAGTATTCTTGGCGTTTGCGTCAGGTATGTCTGTGTCAGTCCGATCTGAATCCAGAACATGAGAACTTGGACTCTATCTCTCTTGGCCCAAAGTGAGGAGTTGAGAGGACTTTTGTGAACAGCACCCTAAACTTCTCCTTTTCCCTTATCATTCATTGTGATAATGTTAAAAATGTCCCATACACTGCAATTAAACATGGCACAAAAGTTTGTGAAGTATTTTTGTCCTGGATGAACCAAAAGAATTATTGATAGTTTGCATTAGAAATCACCTCACAAATATACATGTAGCAATACTTTGTGGTCGATCCAAGGTAGTCAGTGCTCATCATCATCCACTTGAGCTGCTTCCACATTATGGTCATTAGAAGGCACCTTTCCATGGAGAGTTTCTTGTGATTTAATCTAGAAGGTCCAACCAAAAAATTATGGTCATTGACGCGAACCGAAATGGACAGCGTGTGGGTTACTATCGGATGCCAAATTCATCCGAACTGTATTGGATCCATAACGTTAGAAGGTACAACGATGATGAAGAATCCTATGGTCAACACCATGTCAAGGTCCATTTTGGCAAGGTTACACGTGCCACCATACTACTTTATGATCCAAAGGTGAATCATCTCCTTTACACGTGTTCACTTGTAACATTCGAGGATGGTATACTACTTGAACCCCTCTCTCGTGGTGCATACTTAGGTGTGCGCGTGAGGTACACATTCATCGTGGAGGAGTCCAAGCGCGCAAAGAGAACACAATACACCATCCAAGACGGAAGCGTGGAAGCGGAGAGAAGGAACAAATGGCCAAGAAGAAGGGCCAGCACAACTCCAGGCGACCCCGTGCGGAACGGGCCTTCCCAACCCCGTGCCGACGGGCCTCCCAGGCTTGGAAGGTCGATGAAAAGACCCCATGGCACGGGCGTTGTATCGTGCACCACGGATTCCCCGTGCTCCACGCGGCCTCATGACCCGTGCGCATGGGGATAATGCGCCAGGCTCTCGAGACCGTGCGCACGGGCTCCACTTTCCCTGGTGCACAGGGGGCCCCTGTGTGTTGCTGTGGGCTTTACCCTGTATTAGCATTTCGCTCCCATCCTTATTCCTCCAATCTCGTCCTTTTCTTGCCTAAACTTACTATATCTCCTAGAGCCTCCATTTAGACTTAGCTAAGAATAGATCTAGAACATTAGAGCTTAAGCTCATGTAACTCCTTGGGGATCCTCACTTGAGAGAGAGAGAGACACTCCATTGAGTTTAAGGCTCCTTGGGGAAGATCCTAGGATTCAAGGACTCCTGGGGAAGGTATCTATTTAGATCAATCAAGGCCTCACTCCCTTTTGGATTTGGAGAGAACTTTACCATGTCCCATGTTCCTGTTGTTGTTACTTGTACCTTTATGGTTTTTTTTTTTTCATTTTTTGTGTGAATTGAGTCTAGATTGATGTGTGATTGGACTGTGTTCTTGAGGTGTCTCTTGTGTTTTCCCCTTTGTGTTTCCTCTTGTTGCTTGGGGACTTCCCCTAATTCGTGAAAGATCTCCATCTAGGTTCCACCCTAGAATCTTGGTATCACGAGCCATGGTTTCTCACGAATTGGAGCCCCAATTCCTTGTTTTCTAGCCTAAGTTTTGCTTGTTCGGCCCAATTCAAAAAATCCCCACAAAAATAGCCCCTAAAAATTTTCTTGCAATTTGTTGGTCTTGTGAGATTTGTTGTGTTTGATCCACGATTTTGGTGTTTGACAAGTAGATATAGTTTCCCCCATCCCCCCCACACGATCCCACCACGAAATGCCATCAATTTCGGCCACGAAATCGCGAAATTTCCGCCATCCCCGTGCCGCGGGCTCCCATCGTGCCCGTGGGCCCACCGCGAAAGCTCTGGTGACCCGGTTCCTAGATACGTATACCGTGCGCAACGGGACCACGTGGTCCAAGGGCCCTAGTCGTGCGCACGCCCCCCCTACAGCAGACGACTGCAATCAACAGTTTTGGCCATAACTTTCGGATACGGAGTCCGTTTTGATGTTTCTTTAGACGTTGAGAAGATATGTGACATTCTCACCCATCCATCTAGATAGGTTCCCACAGCATTACTCAATAGTTTTTTGAACATTTGGCATCTTGCCTAGGCCTCCACCATTCATCCGCCAAAACCACCATTAGCTTTCGCAACCTTAACCCATTTGCCCCCCATAGCATTGTGGTTGTTTGAGTGTGACTTGATCTCTAAAGGTGTTTCGGCTACTTAGGGATGGTGTTGATTCTCATCAACACCACCACCACTTCCGCATTGACCATCTCCGACACAGCACCGCATGTCCGCTACCACCAATTGACATTGAATTGGAGATTTGAGTTCGCGGTTTGTTGTTTCCCTCAAGGTGTTCGCACTACTAGGACGGTTCGACTTCGACATCACCGCCACTCTCATCTGCCCCGTGTTTCGAATCGACAACGACCATTCATCAATATCCGTCCTGCTTACACACGTAACCATTGACGGTTTAACCTCAATGACACCATTTTATATTTCCTGATCCATTGCATTGATCGCCCGAGCCTATTGCGTACCTTACTATCAGACTAGCGAGTGAGGAATGTTGCCGGGCCCGCTATTTGTGCACATAGGTATCTTACACCGCATTGTAGTTTTAGCAGTGCAATATCTTGATATATCATTGTGCCATAAGTCTCTCTCGCGCATATCTTAATACTTGTACTCATATCATACTGGCTCGAGCATCAAGCAATAAAAAAAAGCAAAAAGCTTTAAGCAAAAGAGGAGATACAAAAGAGCTTGAAGCAATAGAAATAGCATTGAGCCATTTTGCCATAGTACCATACACTTGGGCCTTACATACATAGCATACATTGGATTGAAGACGACCGTACTCTCATAGAGTTGGTGCACAAGGCGTTCTTGCCCATTTGAGCAATCGAGATAGTGTTTCTCTAGCATCCGTGCACACAAGAGCTTTTTTTCCGTGGGCAACACATTTTGTGCTATTCCTTGGTTGCGCGGATCACATCTATTAGTCGGTGTGTGTGTTCTGTGTCACATATTCGCTTTGAATCTATTTGCTTTACATTGCAATTTTAGCTGATCTTCCTCAAATTTTTGATATCTTGACTAAACATTGCTTGAATTTGTGCCACTTGTCCTAACCAAATCCACTCGATAAGCCTTTTACTTTGTAGGAGTGTGAAGTGAAACAAGTCTGGTACCACATTCCACTATTCTCCATATCACATTGAGGTGACACGGGAGACATCCTCAACTTTGGGAAAAGGTAGTACTTGTATTGTTTGATCTCCATTTCCTACTCACCTTGCTCGAGTCGTGTGATGGATAGGAAAAGACATCACCATCATCTCCGGTCTACAACCAAACGACGAGTTCGAGTGTATGAAGACACTCATCGACGCAACGATGGACAAGCACTGGGAGGAGCTCAAGATCCTCATCCACAACCGTCAAGCGATTCCTCATCTTCGAGAAGACGCTCAGGCACAACGAATTCAGCTACATATCCGGCAAAATAACACCATGACATCGTACACCGTTCAAGACCAGGGCCGCTCAAGATACATCAAGGGCGTGCCATAAGAACAGAAGAGCGACCTTACCGACGCATGTTGGCCCTCTACTGCCAACCTGTGCCACACGGGGCCTATCGACCCCCGTGCACCGGGACCGCCGTGCACACGGCCCCTGCCACCTCGTGCGCACGGGCCATACAAGAACAGCGACCGAAGACCCCAAGCTATGGCTTCCTCGACTATGATGGCCATTTTCGCCCAAGTGACTTAAGGCAATTCTCGCCTTCCGGACGTTATGCATTCTTCAACCTAATCTACACGAGCTCAAAGCCACTACTTCCATGAGCTACTACGACGACATCGCGATGAGATTCCATTCTTTGGGACTAATGACCTGCTGTAATACCTCGAGTGGGAGGTGTGATGAGGGTATGACGCCCCCGGCCAGATCGTGACTAACCTAACGCAAATTGACACACGATCAAGAACTAAGGACTCACGGGAAGGATATCACAACACAACTCTAAACATAATAAAGCCATTACAAGCTTTATATTACAAGACAGGGGCCTCGAGGGCTCGAATACATAAGCATTGCGACAAGCGTCAGCGGAAGCACAGATATCTGGAGTACAGATTAAAAGAAAGGTACAGAAGGCCTTTTAGGAAAGGCGGGGCCAAAAAAAAACACTACGATCGAAAGGGAGAAGGCCTCCGCCTGGAAACCCTCGATCCTTATCCTGGACGTCAGTCAACTAGTAGTAGTATCCATCCTCTGGGTAGAGTGTACGATCGCGGGGTGCATCTGTTCTCAGGGGCTCCGTCCTTATGGTCACGTCAAACTGTATGGGTGAGAAAAACGGAAAACAAAGCAACCACCGTGAGTACTCTGGAAGTACTAGACAAGCAAGGATTCTACACTACATATGAACATTATCAAGGGGAGGGGTAATGTGGACGGGCTGCAGAAATGCCAGGATATGAGAGAAGGCCTAGTCCTATCGAGACTAGCAATCTTCAGCGATCTTGCCAGCAGTAGGAAGAGAGTAGAACCAATACCATATAATGTAAGCAGTAATAATATCAACTCACCAGAGAGATCCTTTCTCGAATCCCTGCGAGAAAGCAATCCAAGAGCCAACATCCTCAACCTCGTCCTGAGATCCTTCTCGACTTTTTTCCTCGAGAAGAGCGCAATCCCCAGAGCCTATTATATACAGGTCATCATCACAGGGATCAGTTCTAATTGTATCAATCAAGGAACAAACCCGAGTGTCCTTTACCGTAGGGACCGGCATGATAGGAAGTGTTCTTCCCTGGCAGGGGGCAAACCAAACTTTAACCAACACGCCGAATAACTCCGGCCGGACACACTTTCTAGGGTTATGGCCCGGCCCGGCCCAAACGACACATCGCAAACCCTACCTACAACTCCGCAGAGAGGTCCCCGACGGTCTACATCCAAGCGCAAGGGGCGGTCTGGCCATAGCGCCCTCCCTCGGGTCCAGTGCGTGCCGGGCGACACAGGCTCCACCCTCAGGATGGTGCCGGCCCAGCCCGCCGCAGTGCTAGAACTGGGACGCTGACAGAGGTTTTCGGCTGATGCAGACGATGGCAGACGCCCAGTACTATGCCCACGTGATGGTTAGTGCTATCAGACCAGAGGGCGCAGGAATCAAATATCCAAGTCGCTTAGGACTAGGGGCTTGCGGGTAACGAAGCGAGGACTCACAAAGATGGTGACCCCGTCGCCCCGTCTCGAGGACTCGTGCGCAAGGGCCAAGAATGCCCGGACGCGGCATCCGTAGCACCATCGGCCACCCCAATGGCCAACCCGCCTTCACATCCACGGGCGGGTACCCCTCAGGGTCGAACCAGCCTCTTTCCAAGTAACATTGGAAGGTACAAGGTATCGTGTGTCATAACATCAGGGAGATCCGGAGTTCACCCTCATGAATTCCCACCGATGTATCGTTCCAAGGTGACCCCATGACTAGCGAGGAATCACCCTAACACTGGGTCCCATTGAGGTGTTGTGGACAGCGGTCGCTTATGGCAGCGTTTGAGGAGGAATCCCTCGATGACCAACGATCCCGAATAGCAGTACTTCTACAGAGATTAACAGTTCAGAAGTGCTACAAGAGGTTCACCCTCGGCACTCGATAGTAACGCTTCTTTGGAGTGTCGGTACAACTAAGGGGGGGGGTGGTTGATGTGCGGTGTCGGGTCCTGGTCTTCAATCCCATTGATCGGGTCGTTCTGACGATCCAGCGATGGGCGTCGGGTAAGTGGGGTCAGATAGGTCTCTACCACAGCCTAGACTAAACAGTTAGGATATGTAGGATAATCAACAGTTAGGTTACAAGAACAGGTGAATCAGAAATAGGTAAAGAAGCAGCGCAGTACTTTAATGCAACAGCATGAGAAAATTTTAGAATGGGCCGAAGCGGGTATGATCAAGGGAGGGGCGTGGCCTGGTTGATCGGCGGGCACAGGCAAGGTTGTCAATGCTGTCTTGCGGTCTCGGAGCATCGCTCGGTCCGGGAACGACGTCAGGGGTCGGGGGCTATGACGCGAGAGAGGAGAGGGGGAGAGAGAAAACAGTAATCATGATAGCAAACATGAGCATGACAATACGATACACGGTGCTAGGGTTAGTCTAACGCAGCATCAACACGTGAACGACGGAGCGGGGAGAATATCTGCGTATTTCCGGTCTTTGGAATATTGGACAGAGGTAAGAGGGGAACGGTTGCAGTTCGGATGTTAGGGACGCACATACGGCGAACGGACAGCGTATCAGATTAGTCTCGTCGTTCTGAGCAACTTTAATGTACAAAGTAGTTTTCAGGAGCTACGGATATTATATGATGTCTAAAGTTGTTATTAATTCTGGACATTAATATAATTATTTAAATTAACTTATCCGAAAGTGTCCATGCTGACGTCAGCATGACGTCAGACCAGGTGGGTCAACATCTGTCATAGCGTAGGTTAATTAGTGATTTAAACCTAATTAAATTACTGTTTAATTAACACGAAACCACTTAATTAAATTAAACTATCAGGATTAATTAACTAATTAATAATTAATTAGTTAATTATTGTTTATTATAGTTTATTTTATATTTTTAATATTCGTTCTGGGACCGTTGGGACCCCTATGTCAGTGGGCTGGGCGACATGTCCAGCGGCGTGGCAGTCTGGGCGCGGAATGTCCGGAGCGTGCCCATTGGGACGGGACATGTCGGGTGCCCAAATGGCACGGAGGGGGTGCGGACGGGGGAGGGGGGGGGGGCGGGGGGGCTGCAGGACGGGCGAGAGAAACAAGGGGGCGGGGATGTGGCACGGCGCATCGTGGAGAAGGAAGAGGGAGGAAGGAGACGGCGAGAGGGGGGAGGAGTTGTGAGGAGAGGCGTTGAGGAGAGGGGGCCGGATGCGGGAAGAGGAAGAACAAGGCGAGGAAGCACGCGGGGGGGGAACTGGGGAGGGGAAGGACAGGGGGCAGTCGCGACAGAGCATAGTGGCGACACAGCGAGGGGGAGTGGGGAGACACGCGACGCTTGTGAGGGCAAGGGGGACGTAACCGTGAGGGAGGGGGAGAACAGCGGAGGCGAGCGGAGGGGTGAGAGGCAAAGGTGGCTGAGAGGGGAGCTGCCAGGACGGATGGGGGGCGGGCGACGCAGGAGCGCGTACTTGCGCCGAGGTGAGAACGTAGGTGGACGGGGGGAGGGAGGAGACGAGGGAGCCAGCCAGCCAGGGCTCACCCCCGTTGTAGATGTGCGCCGGCGAGGTCGGGTGATGGCCGGGATGGAGAGCACGGGGACGGCGGGTTGCGACGGCGGAAGGCCAAAGGAGAGGAGCGCGCGGGGGGGCTCGGGGAAGAGGCGCGGTGCAGGAGGGAGATGGGAGGCCGGGGGGACCGGCGCCGGCGACGTGACTCCGGGCAGGAGGAAGGAAGGCAGGACGGGGGGCGGCGACCGGCGGGGGGCAGTTCCCACAATCTGGATACGAGAGGAACAGGAGGAGAGGGAAGAGGGATGTTCGTTTCGGGGGGGGGGGTGGGGTGAGGTGGTAGGGTTACGGGAAGGTGAGGGGAGAGGGGATGGGGTGGGCCGGCCAGGAGGGGAGGAATGGCCGGCCTGGTTGGTTGGCTGGGGCCAGCGGGCCACGGCCCAGTTGGTACGGGGGGGGGGGGGGCACGGTTTTCTTTTTCTTTTTTTTGCTCCTTTTATTTTATCCCTACCCACTGTTTTGTAATAGTAGGGCTCAAATGAATTTTGAAAACATGTGACCTGGGTCAATAAATACCAGTGCTTTATTTCCTAACACCTACTAAATTAGTTTGGGCAAACGATCCATTTCTTAGTTAAATTAGAATTTAAATAAATGGTATTAATATGTTTTTAGTCAGCCTGTTTGAAGATGTGAGTCACTTACCCAACGTCCATGATGTTGGGTTTCAATTTTAGAATTGTCATCTAGGATTTATTTGCTATTAATGAACAAATGTAGTAGTTTCTAGTTGGACAACTTTGTATTTTCACTTTCATTTAAATTTGGTTATTTGAGTTAGAAGGTGACAATGCATTATGGTGCAATTGATGTCATGCCACTGTTAATCATGCTGACTGGTATGTCAAAAAGGGTGGATTACTGTAGTTAACCACTGGGGGTGTTACAAATCTCCTCTACTAACAAGAATTCTCGTCCCGAGAATTAAGAAGTAGAAGGAAAAAGTTCGGGGTATTCCTTGCGAAGATGATCCTCGCGTTCCCAAGTGGCTTCATTTTCAGTATGATTTGACCACTGCACTTTGAGGAACTTGGTAACCTTCTGACGGGTTCGACGTTCAGCTTCATCGAGAATGCGGATCGGATGCTCCTTATAAGATAGATCATCTTGCAATTCAAGCATCTCGTGATCCACAGATCGGTGCGGAGATTCCTTGAAGCATTTACGAAGTTGCGACACATGGAAGACGTCGTGGATATGAGAGAATTGCGGCGGCAATTCCAATTTATACGCCACTTGACCACGTCTTGCAACAATGCGGAAAGGACCAATGTAGCGCGGAGCTAGCTTGCCCTTGATTCCAAAACGGTGAGTGCCCTTCATAGGAGTGACACGAAGATAAGCCTGATCACCAGGTTGATAAGTCAAACCCCATCGTTTGCGATCATAGTTGCTCTTCTGGCGGTCCTGAGCCGCCTTGAGATTTTCCCGGACAATTCGGTCTTGTTCTTCGGCGTGTTGAATAATATCTGGACCCACGAGCGGTCGTTCCCCAGTTTCTGACCAATTCAGAGGGGTTCGACACTTACGTCCATATAGAACTTCAAAGGGGGCCATTTTCAAGCTGGCTTGATAGCTGTTGTTATAGGAGAACTCGGCATATGGAAGAGATTCTTCCCACTTCTTGCCGAAAGAAACAACACAAGCTCGTAGCATGTCTTCAAGCACTTGGTTGACTCGTTCGACTTGGCCTTGGGATTGAGGATGATAAGCTGAACTCCAGGTGATATGAGTTCCCATAGCCTAGTCCTTCACGGGATGCATCACAATAGATCACAAAGTCTTTGCGGGTATCTGGAGGAGAAAGTACTGGGGTATTGTAACGGATTGACATCTGCCCCAGTGGATAAAGAATGTACTCTGGATGTATCCCTGCTCGAACAGCTGGTAGCTGCGTCGCAGGGTGTGGTGGAAACAAACGATCCATCTGAAACAGAGGAAACTCATGATTGTCAAAAGACAAGGAGAAGTATAACCGATCTCGGAGAGAAAGGTTAAACAAAACAATGGAAAGGAAAATGATTATCAGACTAATCAGATCAATGTCAGGGAAATCGCACATATATCCAGCTCTCCGGGTGGACGAGAATTACGAGATCCTAAGTGTCGGCGTTAGTAAACTTTAGTTAACCCGAAAGGAGGAGAGATCAGAGTCCAGAGTAAAGGTCGAGGAGTAAAAGATCCTAATACCACCCAATTGGCGACGTGGGCCCGTAAGCCACACAGCCAAGTTAGTAAAATAGTTTTCCGGTTTCTAGACTCAACTTCGGCCAAGGAGTTGGAAAGGGGGGCTCCTACAGGCAGTCGGCTCTGATACCAACTTGTGACGCCCCCGGCCCGATCGTGCACTAACCATACACGCAAATGCACACGATCAAGCCTAAGGACTCACGGGAAGATATCACAACACAACTCTAAAACATAAATAAAGCCATACAAGCTTTATATTACAAGCCAGGGGCCTCGAGGGCTCGAATACATAAGCTTGCGAACAAGCGTCAGCGGAAGCATCAGATATCTGAGTACAGATATAAAAGAAAGTACAGAAAGGCCTTTAGGAAGGCGGGGCAAAATAAAACACTACGATCGAAAGGCGAAGGCCTCCTGCCTGGGACCCTCCGATCCTACTCCTGGTCGTCAGTCAACTCGTAGTAGTATCCATCCTCTGGGTAGTAGTAGTAACGATCGTCGGGGCATCTGTCTCAGGGGGCTCCGTCCTCTGGTCACGTCAAACTGATATGGGGAGAAAAAGGAAAACAAAGCAACCGTGAGTACTCTGAAGTACTCAGCAAGCAAGGATCTACACTACATATGCAACATTATCAAGGGGAGGCTGTATATGTGGACTGGGCTGCAGAAATGCCAGAATAGAGAGAAGGCCTAGTCCTATCGAAGACTAGCATCTTCAGCGATCTTGCAGCAGTAGAAGAGAGTAGAACAATACCATATAATGTAGCAGTAATAATATCAACCTCACCCAGAGATCCTTTCTCGACTCCCTGCGAGAAAGCAATCCCAGAGCCATACATTCATCAACCTCGTCCTGAGATCCCTTCTCGACTCCCTGCGAGAAGCAATCCCAGAGCCATACATACAGGTCTCATCACAGGTATCCAGTTCTAAATTGTATCAATCAGGATACAACTCCGAGTGTCCTTTACCGTAGGACCGGCTATCGATAGAAATGTTCTTCCCTGCAGGGGTGCACCAACTTACCCAACACGCTCGATTAACTTCGGCCGGACACACTTTCCTGGGTCATGCCCGGCCTCGGCCAAACGACACATCGCAACCCTACCTATAGCTCAGCAGAGAGGTCCCCGTCGGTCTACATCCTAAGCGCTCAGAGGTCTTGGGCCATCGCCCTGTGCACTCCGAGTCGTTGCGCGCAGGGAGAAGCCTGGCACCAGGAGGGCGCCGGTCCGTCCGTGCCGCCATGCTGAACTGGACGTCTGACAGAGCTTTCGGCTGATGCTATGATGCAGAACGCCCATACTATGCCCACGTGATGGTTAGTGCTATCAGACCAGAGGCCTGCTCGGATCAAATATCCAAATCGCTAGGACTAGGGGCTTGCGGTAACGAGCAGAGACTCACGAAAGATGTGACCCCGTCGCCCCGTCTCGAGGACTTGCGGCAAGGGTTAAGAATGCCCGGCCGCGCCTCGTATTCACCACTCGGGCACCACACTGGCAACCCGCCTTCACATCACACGCGGGTACCCCTCAGGGTCGACCCGCCTTTCCAAGTAACATTGTAAAGTCCAAGTATCCGTGTGTCGATAACATCAGGGAATCCGAGGTATCACCCTCATTGAATTCCCACTCGATGTATCCGTCAAGATGAACTAGGAGGAATCACCCTCACTGGGTCCATACTTGAGGTGTTATACGACAGCGTCGTTATCGGAAGCGGTGAAGGAGGAATCACCCTCGATGACCACGACCGAATAACTACTCTACAGAGTTAACATCAGAAGTGCTACAAGAGGTTTCACCCTCGGCACTCGATAGTAACGCTGCAGTGTCGTTACAACTAAGGGGGGTGATGTGCGGTGTCGGGTCCTGGTCTTCAATCCCATTGATCGGGTCTTCTGACGATCCAGCGCGGCAGTCGGGATAAGTGGGGTCACTGATAGGTCTCTACCCAGCCTAGACTAAACAGTTTAGGATATGTAGGTAATTATCAACAGTAGGTTACAATGAACAGGCTATGCATCAGAATAGGTAAAGCAGCAGCAGCAGTAATTCTAATGCAAGCATGAGAAATTTAGAATGGGCGATATCGGTATGCTCAAGGGAGGGGCTTGCCTGGTTGCTCGGCGGCAAGGGCAAGGTTGTCAATGCTGTCTTCGGTCTCCGGAGCTGCGTCGGTCTCGGGGACGACGTCAGGGTCGGGGGCTATCGAGAGAGAAGAGGGGGAGGAAACAGTATAAATATATAGCAAACATGAGCATGACAAATACGATACACGGTGCTAGGGGTAGTCTAACGCAGCATCACACGTGACAGACGGAGCGGGAGAATATCTGACGATATTTCCCGGGTCTTTGGAATTATCGGACAGAGGATAAGAGGGGAACGGTTGCAAGTTCGGATAGTTAGGGACGCGTGACGGACGAACGGACCGCGTATTCAGATTCGTCTCGTCGTTCTGAGCAACTTTCATGTACAAAGTATTTTCAGCTGAGCTACGGATTATTTTATATGATTTTCTAAAGTTTTTATTAATTTCTGGAAATTAATTAATTATTTAAATTAACATTATCCGAAACAGTGTCATGCTGACGTCAGCATGACGTCAGGACCAGTGGGTCCCACCTGTCATAGGCTGTTAGGTTAATTAGTGATTAACTAATTAAATTACTGTTTAATTAACACTAACTACTTAATTAAATTAACCTAATCAGGATTAATTAACTAATTAATTAATTAGTTTAATTATTTTTATTTTTATTTTTATTATATTTTTTAATTCGTTCTGGGCCATGGGCCCCTATGTCAGTGGGCTGGGCGGACATGTCCGCGGCGTGCACGTCTGGGCGCCGGACATGTCCGGAGCGTGCCCATTTGGGACCGGACATGTCCGGTGCCCAAATGGCACGCGCGGGCGCGGACGGGGGGGCGGGGGGGCGCGGACGGGCGAGGCAAACGGGATGGAGAGACTGGGACGGCGGCGTGCGACGGCGAAGGCCAAGAGGAGCGCGCGAGGGGTGCGTGGAAGCGGCGCGTGCGAGGGAGATGCAGGAGGACCGGGAGGGACGGCGCGGCGACGTGACTCCCGTAGGGACGGAGGCACGGCGGTGCGGCGACCGGCGAGCGCGTAGGGGCCAGTTTCCCCCGATCTGATCGAGAGGAAAACCGGAGAGAGGAGAGGGATTGCGTCGGGGGTGGGTGGGTGTGGGATGGCTAGGGGTAGGGGAGTGAGGGGTAAGGGGATGGGGTGGGCCGGCCAGGGGGAATGGGCCGCCTGGTTGGTGGCCTGGTGGCCAGCTGGGCCGACGGCCCAGTTGGTCCGGAGGGGGGGGGGGGCTCTTTTTCACTTTTCTTTTCTCTTTTATTTAG
>JAAAXO010000107.1:0-46821 GCA_011799875.1 Thinopyrum elongatum | reverse complement strand
TAAATAAAAGGAGAAAAGAAAAAAAAGGAAAAGCCCCCCCCCCCCGCGACCAACTGGGCCGTGGCCCAGCTGGCCACCAGGCCACCAACCAGGCCGCCATTCCCCCCGGGCCCCACCCCATCCCCTTATCCCCTCACTCCCCGTAACCCTAGCCCACCGACACCCACCCCCCCACCCCCCCGAACGAATCCCTCTCCTCTCTCCGTTCTCTGATCCAGATCGGGGGGAACTGGCCCCGACGCCGCCGGTCGCCGCCCCGCCGTGCCTCCGTCCTCCTCCGCGAGTCACGTCGCCGGCGCCGTCCCTCCCGGCCTCCTGCATCTCCCTCCTGCACCGCGCCGTCTTCCCCGAGCCCCTCGCGCGCTCCTCCTTGGCCTTCGCCGTCGCACGCCGCCGTCCCCCGTCTCTCCATCGCCGCGCATCACCGAGCTCGGCCGGGCACATCTACAACGGGGGTGGGCCTCTGGCGCTGCCTGTGCCCTCCCTCGTCTCCTCCCCCCCGCCCCCGTGCACACCTCTCGCGCTCGCCGCCTGGCCGTCGTCCCGCCACCACGCGCTGCCACGCACCTCGCACCACCGCCCGCGCACCTCCCCTCTGCCTCCTCTGCCTCTCCCTCTCGCACGACGCCCCTGCCCTCACAGCGAGCGTGCGCTCGCACCTCCCCCGGCGCCGTGTGCCACTGCACGTCGCTGCGCCCTGCCGCCCCCTCCCCCCGAGTGCCTCCGCCGGCCACCCGTCCCTGTCTTATGGCCCGCCCGCACCGGCCCCCCCCCCACGCGCGCCGTCGCCGTCCCGTCGTCCTCTCCTCCCCCGCGCCGTGCCAGCGCCTGCCCTTTTGCGCTCGCCCGTCCGCGCCCCCCCCCCCCCCCGTCCCCGCGCCCTGCTCGTGCCATTTGGGCACCGGACATGTCCGGTCCCATGGGCCACGCTCCGGACATGTCCGGCGCCCAGACGTGCACGCCGCGGACATGTCCGCCCGCCCACTGACATAGGGGCCCAGGCCCAGAACGAATTAAAAAATAATAAAAAAATAAAATAAAAATATTTAAACTAAAATTAATTAATTAGTTAATTAATCCTGATAGGTTAATTAATAGTAGTTAGTGTTAATTAAACAGTAATTTAATTAGTTAATCACTAATTAACCTAACAGCCTATGACAGGTGGGGACCCACTGGTCCTGACGTCATGCTGACGTCAGCATGACCTGTTTCGGATAATGTTAATTTAAATAATAATTAATTTCCAGAAATTAATAAAAACTTTAGACAATCTATAAAATAATCCGTAGCTCAGCTGAAAATACTTTGTACATGAAAGTTGCTCAGAACGACGAGACGAATCTGAATACGCGGTCCGTTCGTCCGTCACGCGTCCCTAACTATCCGAACTTGCAACCGTTCCCCTCTTATCCTCTGTCCAGATAATTCCAAAGACCCGGGAAATATCGTCAGATATTCTCCCGCTCCGTCTGTCACGTGTGATGCTCGTTAGACTACCCCTAGCACGTGTATCGTATTTGTCATGCTCATGTTTGCTATATATTTATACTGTTTCCTCCCCCTCTTCTCTCTCGATGAGCCCCGACCCTGACGTCGTCCCCGCGACCGACGCAGCTCCGGAGACCGAAGACAGCATTGACAACCTTGCCCTTGCCGCCGAGCAACCAGGCAAGCCCCTCCCTTGAGCATACCGATATCGCCCATTCTAAATTTCTCATGCTTGCATTAGAATTACTGCTGCTGCTGGCTTTACCTATTCTGATGCATAGCCTGTTCATTGTAACCTACTGTTGATATTACCTACATATCCTAAACTGTTTAGTCTAGGCTGGGTAGAGACCTATCAGTGACCCCACTTATCCCGACTGCCGCGCTGGGATCGTCAGAAGACCCGATCAATGGGATTGAAGACCAGGACCCGACACCGCACATCACCCCCCCCCCTTAGTTGTACGACACTGCAGACGTTACTATCGAGTGCCGAGGGTGAACTTTGTAGACTTCTGATGTTAACTCTGTAGAGTAGCTATTCGGCTAAAGTCGTGGTCATCGAGGTGATTCCTCCTTCACCGCTTCCGATAACGACGCTGTCCTACACACTCAGGTGGACCAGTGAGGGTGATTCCTCCTAGTTCACTTGACGGATACATCGAGTGGGAATTCAATGAGGGTGATACCTCGGATTCCCTGATGTTATGGACACACGGATACTTGGACCTTACAATGTTACTTGGAAAGGCGGGTCGACCCTGGGGGTACCCGCGTGTGATGTGGAAGGCGGTTTGCCAGTGTGGTGCCCGAGTGGTGAATACGAGCGGCGCCGGCATTCTTGGCCCTTGCCCGCAAGTCCTCGAGACGGGGCGACGGGTCACATCTTGCGTGAGTTCTGCTCGTTACAACCAGCCCCTAGTCCTAGCGATTTGGTATTTGATCCGAGCAGGCCTCTGGTCTGATAGCACTAACCATCACGTGGGCATAGTATGGGCGTTCTGCATCGTATGCATCAGCCGAAACTCTGTCAGACGTCCATTCAGCACTGGGGCCGGCTGGCCGGCACCATCCTGAGGGTGGAGCCTGGTTCGCCCGGCACGCAACGACCCGGAGGGCGAGGGGCGATGGCCAAGACCCCCTTGCGCTTAGAAATGTAGACGGCGGGGACCTCTCTGCGGAGTTGTAGGTAGGGTTCGATGTGTCGTTTGGCCGAGGCCGGGCATGACCCTAGAAAGTGTGTCGTCCGGCCGGAGTTAATCGAGGCGTGTTGGGTAAGTTGGTGCACCCCTCAGGGAAGAACACTTCTATCGATGCCGGTTCCTACGGTAAAGGACACTCGGAGTTGTATCCTGATTGATACAATTTAGAACTGGATACCTGTGATGAGACTGTATATATGGCTCTGGGATTGCTTCTCGCAGGGAGTCGAGAAGGGATCTCAGGACGAGGTTGATGAATGTATGGCTCTGGGATTGCTTTCTCGCAGGAGTCGAGAAAGGATCTCTGGGTGAGGTTGATATTATTACTGCTACATTATATGGTATTGTTCTACTCTCTTCTACTGCTGCAAGATCGCTGAGATGCTAGTCTTCGATAGGACTAGGCCTTCTCTCTATTCTGGCATTTCTGCAGCCCAGTCCACATATACAGCCTCCCCTTGATAATGTTGCATAGTAGTGTAGATCCTTGCTTGCTGAGTACTTCAGAGTACTCAGGTTGCTTTGTTTTCCTTTTTTCCCCCTATCAGTTTGACGTGACCAGAGGACGGAGCCCCTGAGACAGATTGCCCCCGACGATCGTTACTACTACTACCCAGAGGATGGATCTACTACGAGTTGAACTGACGTACCAGGAGTAGGATCGGAGGGTCCCAGGCAGGAGCCTTCGCCTTTCGATCGTAGTGTTTTATTTGCCCCGCCTTCCTAAAGGCCTTTCTGTACTTTCTTTTATATCTGTACTCAGATATCTGATGCTTCGCTGACGCTTGTTCGCAAGCTTATGTATTCGAGCCCTCGAGGCCCCTGGCTTGTAATATAAAGCTTGTATGGCTTATTTATGTCCATACCCCTGTTTTGTAAATAGTTAGGGCTCAAATTGAATTTTGTAAAACATGTGAGCTGGTCCATAAATACCAGTGCTTTATTTCCTAACACCTAAAATTAGTTTGGGCAAAACATCATTTCATACTTAAATTAGATTTAATAAATGGTTATTAAATATTGTTTTTAGTCGCTGTTTGAAGATGTTTGAGTCACTTACCCAACTCCAATGATGTTGGTTTCAATTTTAGAATTGTCTCTGATTTATTTGCTATTTAATGAACAATTTAGTTTCTATGTTGGACAACTTTTATTTTCCACTTTCATTTAAATTTGGATTTGAGTTAGAAGTTGAAATGCATTATGGTGCAATTGATGATCATGCACTGTTAATCATGCTGACTTGGTATTGTCAAAAGGGTGATTACTGTAGTTAACCACTGGGGGTGTTACAGGGTAGAACCCTAGGGCCCGATCTTTCATGAAATGGAGGGGATCCTACGAAGAACACGAAGAACACGAGGGGAAACACGAGGAGATAAATCACTCAAACTAACAAGAACGATCACACATGTGCTAGATCCTCGAAACACAAAGAGATACATGATCCGAATCCAACAAAAGACGATACATAGGGTAGCTAGTTCATCTCCAAAGGAGGTCTTGAAGGGGGTCCACCCGTGAGGGGGTTTTGAATCCAAGGTGGATCTTCTCCGAAGAGGTGCCGGTCCCTCGCGGTGGAGTAGATCCGTATGGATGAGCAAAGCTCTATCTCAAGTATGAGCTAAACCAATGCTCACCCTAACTAGGAGGTGGAGGAGGTCTATTTATAGTCGTAGTGCAAATGGGGGCGAAGTGAAATGGTACATGGGCCTCGGGCCCGAAACTGTGCGCAGACAGGGACCGGACGTCCGGTCTAGAGCGGACGTCCGGACGTCCGGAGGTCACCGGACTTCCATCATTTCGGCTCGGGTGCAGTGACACCGGATGTCCAGAGTCGGCCGGTCGTCCGGTCTCTTCGGACTTCCGCTGATTTGGCTCGGGTGTGAGGTTGCCGGTCGTCCGGTGGGGGCCGGACGTCCGCTCGCTGGGAGGTGTGGCCGGTTGATAGAGGCGAGGGTGTCCCGATCTTTCGATGAGATGATAGCTATCGTTTTTGGTGGAGTAGACTTTGACGATCCGACTACGAACGTGCGAGGACGTCGCGCCTTAGCAATCGCTAAACCAACTCCGAGAGGTTATTGACCACGCCGGAGCACAATCAACCTGACCATGAGGGTCTATCTCTTGCAAGCAAACGAAGAACAAGCAAGAAACTAAGATTTGCAATCTGGATATTGCGAATATAAGATGAAAGCTTTATTGATCAAGGTGGGGTTCTGTGACGTCTTGGTCTGGTCGTTGAACACAAACGAAGTATGCGAAGTTGCAGCTATGGCGAACTTTTAATCTAAACAAAACCCAAAGTCTAAACGGTGCCCTAAGGGCTGTATATATGGAGGAAGAGGGGGGGATTTCGTGGCCCTTGAAGGACGGGTCCGAAACCAACCCTATCTCTTGTTTCCCCACACATACGGACTCTAAAAACAGCCTATACTCAAGTATTTCGAAATTACATGGGCCTGGCCCAATAATAAGGTGACGCAGCACCTATAATAGCCTCTGGACGAAATTTATGAAGTGGCATCTTGTATATTTCGTCCAAGGCTTCCTGCACTCATTATGGTGGCTTCAAAGTCCTGAAATCATCACTTTTAACTCCGTTCTTGTTCGCGTTGCGCATGCCATCATCTCCATGCTTGAACTTGCTCCAAGGTTCCTCTTTCTTGTCCAAGCTAGGCCCTTCATTTGTTAGCAAAACAAATGTATCCAATTTAGGCAGCATCATATTCTCATGAACATTAGAATCATTACCAAGAAACGAAAGTACCTGATAATTTAATTGGCGTGCGCGAGCTCTAGTAATTGGTCCAGTATGTATAGCAGCAGGGGCTATGGGTGTAACAATGGTATTGATGTCCTCATCATCCTCCCCTTCTTGAAATGAAGTCGTCCTCGACGGAAGCTCATCTTCCTCACCCAAATAAGGCTTCAAATCTGCAATGTTAAAATCTGCAGGCAGCTCAAGTTTATATGCATTATCATTTATTTTCTCTAACACCTTAAAAGGACCATCAGCACGTGGCATTAGCTTTGTTTTGCGCAAATCAGGAAATCTATCCTTACGCAAATGTAACCAAACAAGATCTCCAGGTGTAAACACAACATGTTTTCTACCCTTATCTCCAGCAAGTTTATATTTAGCATTCATACGCTCAATGTTCTCCTTAGTTAACTCATGCATTTTTAAGATCAATTCAGCACGTTGTTTAGCATCAAAATTAACCTTCTCCGAAGATGGAAGAGGCAACAAATCAATAGGTGCACGAGGTAGGAAACCATATACAATTTCAAAAGGGCACATCTTAGTAGTAGAATGCAACGAACGATTATAAGCAAATTCAATATGAGGCAAGCATTCTTCCCACATTTTCTTGTTATTCTTCAAAACAGCCCTAAGCATAGTAGACAAAGTTCTATTGACTACTTCAGTTTTTCCATCAGTTTGGGGGTGACAAGTAGTACTAAAAAGCAGTTTAGTCCCCAACTTAGCCCATAAACATCTCCAAAAGTGGCTAAGAAATTTGGTATCATGATCTGAAACAATAGTATTTGGCACACCATGCAAGCGAATAATTTCACGAAAGAACAAATCAGCAACATTAGCAGCATCATCGCTTTTATGACATGGTATAAAGTGTGCCATTTTCGAGAACCTATCCACGACAACAAATATGCTATCCCTCCCCTTCTTTGTTCGAGGTAAACCCAAAACAAAGTCCATAGATATATCCTCCCATGGAACACTAGGTACAGGCAAAGGCATATATAAACCATGAGGATTGAGTCGTGACTTAGCTTTTTGACATGTAGTGCAGCGAGCAACAAAGCGCTCAACATCCCGTCTCATCTTTGGCCAAAAGAAATGTGTAGCAAGTACATCCTCCGTCTTCTTTACGCCAAAGTGTCCCATTAATCCTCCTCCATGCGCCTCCTGCAACAACAAAAGACGAACGGAGCTAGCTGGAATGCATAGCTTGTTAGCACGAAACACAAATCCATCATTAACGATGAACTTGTTCCATGTTCTCCCTTCTTTACAATTCTGCAATACATCTTTAAATTCAGCATCATGCACATATTGATCTTTGATGGTCTCCAAACCAAATATTTTAAAGTCAAGTTGTGAAAGCATAGTATAACGACGAGACAATGCATCAGCAATAACATTTTCTTTACCCTTCTTGTGTTTAATGACATAAGGGAAAGTCTCAATGAATTCAACCCATTTAGCATGTCTACGGTTCAGTTTGGCTTGACTTTTAATATGTTTGAAAGGTTCATGATCAGAATGAATAACAAATTCTTTGGGCCATAAATAATGTTGCCATGTTTCCAAAGTCCGAACAAGAGCATATAATTCCTTATCATAAGTAGAGTAATTCAGACTAGGCCCACTCAATTTTTCAGAAAAGTATGCAACAGGTTTGCCATCTTGTAATAACACACCTCCTAATCCAATTCCACTAGCATCACATTCAAGCTCAAAAGTCTTATTAAAATCAGGAAGTTGGAGTAAAGGAGCATGTGTTAACTTATCTTTCAACACCGTGAAGGCTTCTTCCTGTGCGGTACCCCAAACAAAAGGCACATCCTTCTTTGTAAGCTCGTTAAGAGGTGCAGCAATGGTACTGAAATCTCTCACAAAAAGCCTATAGAAACCAGCGAGGCCAAGGAAACTCCTCACTTGTGTGACCGTTTTGGGCTGCGGCCAACTCTCAATAGCTTCAATCTTGGCTTTATCAACTTCAATTCCCTGTGGAGTAACAACATAGCCAAGAAAAGATACTCGGTCTGTGCAAAAGGTGCACTTCCCCAGGTTACCAAACAAACGCGCATCACGTAGAGCAATAAAAACAGCACGTAAATGTTCCAAATGTTCCTCCAAAGATCTGCTATAAATCAATATATCATCAAAGTAAACTACCACAAATCGTCCAATGAAAACACGTAAAACTTCGTTCATTAATCTCATGAAAGTACTAGGTGCATTAGTTAACCCAAAAGGCATGACTAACCACTCATATAAACCGAACTTAGTTTTAAATGCTGTTTTCCATTCATCTCCCAATTTCATACGAATTTGATGGTATCCACTACGCAAATCAACTTTGGAGAATATTGTAGAGCCACTCAATTCATCAAGCATATCATCTAGCCTAGGAATAGGATGACGATAACGAATAGTAATATTATTAATGCCTCTACAATCAACACACATACGCGACGTACCATCCTTTTTTGGCACTAGTATAATAGGAACAGCACAAGGACTAAGAGATTCGCATATATAACCTTTGTCGAGCAGCTCCTGTACTTGACGCATAATCTCCTTCGTCTCCTCTGGATTGGTACGGTATGGCGCACGGTTTGGCAACGAAGCACCGGGAATTAAGTCAATCTGATGCCCAATCCCGTGAATAGGTGGTAATCCCGGTGGCACGTCTTGTGGAAAGACGTCAGCGAACTCCTGCAAAATGTTAGTGACCGCAGGAGGCAAAGAGGAAGGCACGTCCTTGAATGAAAATAACGCCTCTTTGCACACAAAAGCATAGCAAACAGAATTGCTGAAATCTAGTTCATCAATATCAGATTTGGTGGCAAGTAAGCATGCACTTTTCAATTTAATTTCAGAAGCAACACTAGATGGTTTATTATTAGGCTTCATTTGTTGCTCAAATTCTTTTGCCACAATCTGATTTTCACTCTTATTTTTCTCCTGTTTTGCTTTACTAGCTCTATTAATATCATCTTTCAAAATAGAATCAGGAATCATAGGAAGCAAAGTAATATGTTTATCCTTGTGAAAAAGAGTATACTGATTGTTTCTACCATGGTGTACAAAATTTTTATCAAATTGCCATGGTCTTCCAAGTAATAATGAACATGCTTGCATGGTACCACATCACAATCAACATAATCAGCATATGTAGAGATACTAAAATGCACACGAACAGTACGTGCTACCTTAACCTTGCCGCTGTTGTTGAACCATTGGATATAGTAAGGATGTGGATGTGGTCTTGTGGTGAGAGATAGCTTCTCCACCATCTCCATGCTAGCCAAGTTGTTGCAGCTCCCTCCATCTATGATGACGCGAACAGAACGTTCCTTCACAACTCCCTTTGTATGGAACAAATTATGCCTCTGATTTTGCTCAGCTTGTGTGACCTGCACACTCAAAACACGTTGAGCAACTAAACATTCATACCTGTCAGCGTCTTTAGGAGCCATGTATTGCGTCTCATGATCAGAATCATCTCCACCGTGTTCTTCACTTGTAATAAGAGCCAAAGTCTCCTCATCATAGTCACTAGCGGACTCATACCCACCATCCTCAGTAGCAATCATATCACGCGGAGATTGGCATTCTCTCGCATAATGACCTCTTCCCTTACAACGACGACAAATAATATCATGTGTGTGCCCTGTTGATGCCATAGATGAAGAAGAGCTCTGGGCAGGCCCAGAAGGTGTACTCTTGGCAGATGGTGGTGGTGGTGCCTGTTTTCTTGTATCTCGGTTGGAATTGGCGGCTGAAGTCAGTGGTGCCGCAGTAGGACGTGTGGGAGTAGAGGAGGCACGCGGTGTCCATGATGAAGATCGACCTGCTGAAAAATTAGTTCGCGCCAATGCCTGTCGATCCTGCACTTCACGTTCAGCTTTACAAGCAAGATGGAATAAACGAGTGATATTATTATACTCCTTATACTCTAGAATGGTCTGAATCTCTCTGTTTAATCCACCCATGAAACGTGCAAGCATAGCTTCATTCTCCTCAACAATACCACATCTAATCATGCCAGTTAGTAATTCCTGATAATATTCTTCTACAGAATTTTTTCCTTGTCTTAAGCGCTGCAATTTTTGAAGTAATTCACGTTGATAATATGGTGGAACCCAACGAGTACGCATAGCAGTTTTCAAAGCAGCCCACGTAGCTGGAATAGGATATAATCTACAATGTTCAGACCACCATACACATGCAAAACTAGTGAAAGAACAAACAGCAGCAGCAACACGTCGTTCCTCGGGATATTGTAAACATGTAAAACGTTGTTCAGTTTCTAACTCCCAAGTAAGATATATATCAGGAACATATCTACCCTCGAATGGTGGAATATTCAATTTTAATTTAGGAAGATGGTCATGATCTCGTACCTGAAGTGGTGGTGCAGGCCTACCATTGCGATTATTTGCATGTGGACGACCTGGTGCTGGTGGTTGCACGTAGTTATGATTTTGATCAACCTCATCCTCATAATCGCCCGCGTAATCATCCTCCTCCTCGGCACCAGCAGCAGTAGGAGCAGGAGCCAAAGAAGCATCAACAGTAGGTACATCAGCACCAGAAGTTTGGCCATCCTCAAGAGGAACACGCTTCGCTCGTCCGAACTGATTTGGAAGGGGGCGTTGTTGTTGTCGTTGCAGAGGTGCGACAGGTGCAGCCGGTGGTGGTTGGGGAAGACGCGTGAGCAATTCATTAAACTTGTTATCCAGCTTTGTCTTGAACGACTTCTCCATGCCATCTATCTTCTCCATGGCCTCTTCAAATCTGTTTAGCACATCTCCCACCTGGCCACTCATCATTTGCTGAAATTTATCATGCAACTCCTTGTTCATCATGTTCTCCCAGTCAATCTCGTCGGCTTATGATCCTGCCATGGTTAGCAGCAATAGAAACACACAAGAATATGATCCTACAGACTACTAGAAAGTGGTGGTGGTGTGGTGTGGTGTCACAAATCCGTCAAACAAATCTCAAATTCTTACCAGTTCTTACCCAGCAGCAGGTGGTGATCGGCAACCTTTGTAGTCAAAACTCTCAGAGCTTGGACAGAGCGATTGCCAGGTGGTGTCAAACGCACGATGTAGATGTATGTGGAGCTGGGAAAGCTTATGATATGGCAGCAAAAAGGGTCAGCAATAATCAATTCAGAGATGCAATGTTGAATAAACTCTCAACGACGGTACTGTGCTGGTCCTAGGCTAGACCGTGCTAGAGACGCGAGCCTAGAACACTAACAAAAATCACGGCGCTGCACGTAAACAAGGGAGGAGCACACTCTCTGAATTTTTTATTTTTTTTGCTCCGCAACAATTTTTTTCCGAAAAAGTCTACAAATGGTCTAAAAACTGCCTAGCCAGAATTTTCCAGACTTAGTTTTTTTTTTTGAAACTGGAACTATTTTTCTTCTGCGGGTAGAATGAAAATTGGGGAATCCGACTTGTTCATGACTCGTAGTATCGCGTGATCTGGAACTCGAAAATAAAGGAATAAATACTGGACTCGGACTAGGACTGGTGGCGGAGATGAATCTGGTGGAACTCGGACTGGTGATGGTATATGACGGTAGTATATGTGGGCTCGGATTGGTGGTGGTATATGGACTCGGATCGGTGGTGGTATATGGACTCGGATCGGTGGTGGTATATGGACTCAGAGAAATAGCAGATAAGCTGTGGTGGTATATGGTAGGGGCGATGATGTTGGTGCGGCGGCGGCGTGACAACTTGTGAACAGAACTCGAAACTCTAAAGAACTAGATGCTAAGACCAGCAACTTGACACGACGATGCAACCGCAAATTCAACAAAGCAAATACAGAAAAGATTATGCAATGTCTCAGATTGGTTTGGATATGATGAACTAACCCTAAAATTTATTTATTTTGGCTTTCTCCTGGACTGTAGGTACGAAGAACATACTCGATCTAAACTACGAAAAACTGTAAATCTCACCGAGCAACCTGGAAATCTGATACCACTTGATAGAGGCGAGGGTGTCCCGATCTTTTGATGAGATGATAGCTATCGTTTTTGGTGGAGTAGACTTTGACGATCCGACTACGAACGTGCGAGGATGTCGCGCCTTAGTAATCGCTAAACCAACTCCGAGAGGTTATTGACCACGCCGGAGCACAATCAACCTGACCACGAGGGTCTATCTCCTGCAAGCAAACGAAGAACAAGCAAGAAACTAAGATTTGCAATCTGGATATTGCGAATATAAGATGAAAGCTTTATTGATCAAGGTGGGGTTCTGTGACGTCTTGGTCTGGTCGTTGAACACAAACGAAGTACGCGAAGTTGCAGCTATGGCGAACTTTTAATCTAAACAAAACCCAAAGTCTAAACGGTGCCCTAAGGGCTGTATATATGGAGGAAGAGGGGGGGACTTTGTGGCCCTTGAAGGAGGGGTCCGAAACCAACCCTATCTCTTGTTTCCCCACACATACGGACTCTAAAAACAGCCTATACTCAAGTATTTCGAAATTACATGGGCCTGGCCCAATAATAAGGTGACGCAGCACCTATAATAGCCTCTGGACGAAATTTATGAAGTGGCATCTTGTATATTTCGTCCAAGGCTTCCTGCACTCATTATGGTGGCTTCAAAGTCCTGAAATCATCACTTGTAACTCCGTTCTTGTTCCCCTTGCGCATGCCATCATCTCCATGCTTGAACTTGCTCCAAGGTTCCTCTTTCTTGTCCAAGCTAGGCCCTTCATTTGTAAGCAAAACAAATGTATCCAATTTAGGCAGCATCAACATTAGAATCATTACCAAGAAACGAAAGTACCTGATAATTTAATTGGCGTGCGCGAGCTCTAGTAATTGGTCCAATATGTATAGCAGCAGGGGCTGTGGGTGTAACAATGGTATTGATGTCCTCATCAGGTCTTGTGGTGAGAGAGAGCTTCTCCACCCTCTCCATGCTAGCCAAGTTGTTGCAGCTCCCTCCATCTATGATGACGCGAACAGAACGTTCCTTCACAACTCCCTTTGTATGGAACAAATTATGCCTCTGATTTTGCTCAGCTTGTGTGACCTGCACACTCAAAACACATTGAACAACTAAACATTCATACCTGTCAGCGTCTACAGGAGCCATGTATTGCGTCTCTTGTGCAGAATCATCTCCACCGTGTTCTTCACGTGTAATGAGAGCCAAAGTCTCCTCATCATAGTCACTAGCGGACTCATACCCACCATCCTCGGTAGCAATCATCACACGCTGAGATTTGCATTCTCTCGCATAATGACCTCTTCCCTTACAACGACGACAAATAATTTCACTTGTGTGCCCTGTTGATGCCATGGAAGAAGAAGAACTCTGTGCAGGCCCGGTAGGTGTGCTCTTGGCAGATAGTGGTGGTTGTGCCTGCTTCCTTGTATCACGGCTGGAGGTGGCAGCTGATGGAGGTGTCGGTGCAGTAGAATGTGTGGAAGTAGAGGATGCATGCGGTGTCCATGATGAAGATCGACCTGCAGAAAAATTAGTTCACGCCAATGCCTGTCGATCCTGCACTTCACGTTCAGCTTTACAAGCAAGATGGAATAAACGAGTGATATTATTATACTCCTTATACTCTAGAATAGTCTGAATCTCTCTATTTAATCCACCCATGAAACGTGCAAGCATAGCTTCATTCTCCTCAACAATACCACATCTAATCATGCCAGTTTGTAATTCCCGATAATATTCTTCTATAGAATTTTTTCCTTGTCTTAAGCGCTGCAATTTTTGAAGTAATTCACGTTGATAATATGGTGGAACCCAACGAGTACGCATAGCAGTTTTCAAAGCAGCCCAAGTAGTTGGAATAGGATATAATCTACAATGTTCAGATCACCATACACATGCAAAACTAGTAAAAGCACAAACAGCAGCAGCAACACATCTCTCCTTGGGATATTGTAAACATGTAAAACATTATTCAGTTTCTAACTCCCAAGTAAGATATATATCAGGAACATATCTTGATAGAGGCGGGGGTGTCCCGATCTTTCGATGAGATGATAGCTATCGATTTGGTGGAGTCGACTTTGACGATCCGACTACAAACGTGCACGACGTTGCGCCTTAGCAATCGCTAAACCAATCTCCCGAGGTTATTGACGATGCTGAAAGCACGATCAGCCTGACCACGAAGGTCTATTCCTGCACGCAATCGAAGAACAAGCAAGAATATGATAATGCAATCTGAATATTGCGAATATAGATGAAGTATTGATAAAGGTGGGGATCCGAAAGCGGTCTTGGTCTGGTCGTTGGACACAAACGAAGTACACGAAGTTGCAATGGCTAACTTTTAACTAAACAAATCCCAAGGAAAAAGCTACTAGATGGATCTACTTATATAGGAGTAAGGGGTGGCGGCCAAGGAGGTGGGAGGACGTCCCAAGGCAGCCTAAAACTAACCCTAGGTCGTACAAGGCTCATGGGCCCAAGTGGAGGTGATGCAACACCTTTGGACTTGTAGTTTGACTCGGATTCTGCTACAGCGTCAGATTGTTTCGTCGATAACTCATAGCTCCAGATGAATTTTAAGGTGAATCCAATTGGGTTGGAAAGAGCACGAAATCTACTTTCCAACAAAAAAAGAATCACCCAATTCGGAGTCCGTATGAAAAAGTTCTTGGCGTTTTGAGTCAGGTATGTCTGTGCAGTCCGAATCTGAATCCAGAACGTGAGAGACTTGGACTCTATCTTCTCTTGGCCCAAAAGTGACGTGAGAGGACTTTTTGAACAGCACCTAAACTTCTCGTTTTCCCTTATCTTCATATGTGAATTGTACAAATGTCCCATACACCTGCAATTAGACATGGCACAAAAGTTTGTGAAGTATTTTTGTCCTGGATGACACAAATAAATTATTGCATAGTTTGCATTAGAAATCACCTCACAAATATACATGTATGCAATATTTTTGGTCGTATCCAAGGTATTCATGTCCTCATCATATCTACCCTCAAATGGTGGAATATTCAATTTCAGTTTAGGAAGATGGTCATGATCTCGTACCTGAGCTGGTAATGCAGCCCTACCATTGCGATTATTGGCATGTGGATGACCTGGTGCTGGTACGTAGTTCTGATTTTGATCAACCTCATCCTCGTAATCGCCCGCATAATCGTCCTCCTCAGCAGCAGCAGGAGCCATAGAAGCATCAACAGATGCAGCGGCACCAGAAGTTTGACCAGGCTCAAGGGGAACGCGCTGTGCTCGTCCCACTTGATTTGGAAGGCGACGTTGTTGTTGTTGTAGAGGTGCGACAGGTGCAGCCGGCGGTGGTTGTGGAAGACGCGCAAGCAATTCATTAAACTTGTTATCGAGCTTTGTGTCGAACGTCTTCTCAATTCCATCTATCTTCTCCATGGCCTCTTCAAATCTGTTTAGCACATCTTGCACCTGTCCACTCATCATTTGCTGAAATTTATCATGTAGCTATTTGTTCGTCATGTTCTCCCAATCAGTCTCATCGGCTTGTGATCCTGCCATGGTTAGCAGCAATAGAAACACACAAGAATATTATCCTACAGACTACTAGGAAGTGGTGGTGGTGGTGTATCACAAATCCGTCAAGCGAATCTCAAATGCTTACCAGTTCTTACCCAGCAGCAGGTGGTGATCGGCCACCGTTGTAGTCAAAACTCTCAAAGATTGGACAGAGCGATTGCCAGCTGGTGTCAAACGCACGACGTAGATGTATGTGGAGCTGGGATGGCTTATGATATGGTAGCAAAAATGTCAGCAATAATCAATTCAGAGATGCAAAGTTGAATAAACGCTCAACGACGGTACTGTGCTGGTCCTAGGCTAGACCGTACTAGAGACGCGAGCCTAGAACACTAACAAAATCACGACGCGGCACATAAACAAGGGAAGAGCACACTCTAAATTTTTTTTTTCGTTTTTTTTGCGCTCCTTTTTTTTTTGCAAAAAATCACTATAATGGCGAGTGTCTCAAAACTCTTCCCAAGTCAAACTATCAGGATTGGCACGAAAATTTTTTTTGACAATTTTTTTTTCGGAAATCAGGGCAGCGACGACGAAAAAGTGCGACAAAAAATCACTATGATGGCGAGTGTCTCAAAACGCTCCCTGGGACCTAAAAATAGGATAGGGAAAAAATATTTTTGACTACCGAAATTTTGGCCTAAAAACTGCCCGGGGGTCTCCAGACTGTCTCAAATATATTTTTTTACCGAATCCTACTCAGGCAAGGAAACACGAATCGGAAAATAGATGGGTCTCGAAAACAAACCTAATATGAAAAGAACTCGGATTGGTGGTGGATATATAGTGGTAGAATATGGCAGCGGTGATGGTATATGGCAGCGGTGGTAGGATATGGCAGCGGTGGTGGTATATGGCAGCGGTGGTGGTATATGGTGCGGCGGCGGCGTGACAAACTGTGACAGAACTCGAAACTCTAAAGGACTAGACGCTAAGACCAGCAACTAGACACGACGATGCAACCGCAAAATCAACAAAGCAAAAACCCTAAAAAGATTATGCAAAGGCTCAGATTGGTTCGGATATGATGAACTAACCCTAATTTTTTTTTGGCTTTTTCTTGGACTGTAGGTATGAAGAACAAACTCGATCTAAACTACGAAAAACTGTAAAATCTCACCGAGCAACCTGAAAATCTGATACCACTTGATAGAGGCGAGGGTGTCCCGATCTTTCGATGAGATGATATCTATCGTTTTTGGTGGAGTAGACTTTGACGATCCGACTACGAACGTGCGAGGACGTCGCACCTTAGCAATCGCTAAACCAACTCCGAGAGGTTATTGACCATGCCGGAGCACAATCAACCTGACCACGAGGGTCTATCTCCTGCAAGCAAACGAAGACCAAGCAAGAAACTAAGATTTGCAATCTGGATATTGCGAATATAAGATGAAAGCTTTATTGATCAAGGTGGGGTTCTGTGACGTCTTGGTCTGGTCGTTGAACACAAACGAAGTACGCGAAGTTGCAGCTATGGCGAACTTTTAATCTAAACAAAACCCAAAGTCTAAAAGGTACCCTAAGGGCTGTATATATGGAGGAAGAGGGGGGGATTTCGTGGCCCTTGAAGGAGGGGTCCGAAACCAACCCTATCTCTTGTTTTCCCACACATACGGACTCTAAAAACAGCCTATACTCAAGTATTTCGAAATTACATGGGCCTGGCCCAATAATAAGGTGACGCAGCACCTATAATAGCCTCTGGACGAAATTTATGAAGTGGCATCTTGTATATTTCGTCCAAGGCTTCCTGCACTCTTTATGGTGGCTTCAAAGTCCTGAAATCATCACTTGTAACTCCGTTCTTGTTCCCCTTGCGCATGCCATCATCTCCATGCTTGAACTTGCTCCAAGGTTCCTCTTTCTTGTCCAAGCTAGACCCTTCATTTGTAAGCAAAACAAATGTATCCAATTTAGGCAGCATCATATTCTCATGAACATTAGAATCATTACCAAGAAACGAAAGTACCTGATAATTTAATTGGCGTGCGCGAGCTCTAGTAATTGGTCTAGTATGTATAGCAGCAGGGGCTGTGGGTGTAACAATGGTATTGATGTCCTCATCAATGGTAGGGCGGGAGATCTGTGACGTTGAAGACGTCGCTCACGTTGTACTTGTCGCGCGGAAGGTCGATCTTCTAAGCGTCGTTGTTGTAGCGTGCGAGCACCTTGAAGGGTCCATCGGCTCGTGGTAGAAGTTTGGACTTGCGTTCGTTGGGGAAACGGTCCTTGCGAAGGTGTAGCCACACGAGATCTCCAACGTTGAATATCATGGGTTGCTTGTTGACGTTGAGCTTGGTCGCGAGTCGTTGTACTTGGCGCTCGATGGTGTGCCTTGTATCTTCATGCATCTTCTTGAGGTAGCTCACTCGGGCACTCGCGTCCATGTTGATGCGCTCTTGTAGTGGTAGAGGAAGAATGTCCAATGGGGACAACGGGTTGAAGCCGTAGACGACCTCGAAAGGGGACTTGCCGGTAGTCGAATGTCTTGCATGGTTGTAGGCGTACTCGGCGATGGGTAGGCACTCCTCCCACTCCTTGATGTTCCTCTTGATCAACACGCGTAGTAGAGTGGAGAGCGTTCGGTTCGTCACTTCCGTTTGGCCATCGGTTTGTGGATGGTATTCCGTGGAGAATAATAGCTTGATGCCGAGCTTGGCGCACAATGATGAGGACATGGCTAGCACAGTTACACCCACAACCCTTGCTACTATACCTATTGGACCAACAACTAGAGCTCGCGCATGCCAGTTAAATTATCAGGTACTTTCGTTTCTTGGTAATGTTTCTAATGTTCATGAGAATGTGATGCTGCCTAACTTAGATATATTTGTGTTGGTTATAGTTGAAGCACCTAGCATGGACAAGAAGAATGAACACTGGAGCATGATCAAGCACTATCATCAAGGCGCGTGCGAAGGGAACAAGAACGAACATTCTGAAGGAGATTTCCGCACTTTGAAGCCACCATGATGACATACAAGAAGATGGACGAAATATACAACATGTCTTTCATAAATTTCATCCATAGCTTATTATTGGTGCTGCGCCACCTTATTTTTGGGCTAGGCCCATGTAATTTCGAAATACTACTTCATAGGCTGTTTTTAGAGTCCATATTATAGGGAAACGAACCGGGATGTATTTTAGTCCCACCTTGCCAAGGGTGGACGAAATCCCCTCTCTTTTCCCCTATAAATATAGCCCTTAAGGCATCGTTTAGACTTGGGTTTTATTTAGTTAAAAGTTAGCCATTGCTGCAACTTCGTGTACTTCGTTTGTGTCCAACGACCAGACCAAGACCGCTTATGAAACCCCACTTTTATCAATACTTCATCCATATTCGCAATATTCAGATTGCTTAATCATATTCTTGCTTGTTCTTCGATTGCTTGCAGGAATAGACCTTCGTGGTTAGGTTGATCGTGCCCCGGCGTGGTCAATAACCTCTCGGAGTTGGTTTAGCGATTGCTAAGGCGCAACATCGTTGCACGTTTGTAGTCGGATCGGGAAAGTCGTCTCCACCAAATTGATAGTTATCATCTCATCGAAAGATCGGGACACCCTCGCCTCTATCACACAAGGTCTTCCAAAAGTAACTCAAGAACTTGACGTCACGGTCCGAGACAATCGTCTTTGGCACTCCATGTAGGCGCAAGATTTCTCTACAAAAAAGATTTGCAATATGTGAAGCATCGTCTATCTTGTTGCAAGGAATGAAATGTGCCATTCCAGAGAATCGGTCCACAACAACAAACACAGAATCCTTTCCATTTCTAGTCCTAGGCAAACCAAGCACAAAATCCATGCTAATATCTTCCCATGGGTGATATGGAATTGGAAGGGGTGTATAAAGACCATGAGATTGAGCTTTGGACTTAGCTTTGCGACATGTCGAACATCGGTTGGTGAAGCGTGAGATGTCGCGGAACATCTTGGGCCAAAAGTAGTTCTTAGAGAGCGTAGCAAATGTCTTGTCTTGTCCAAAGTGTCCCATTAGTCCTCCTCCATGAGATTCTTGCAAAAGTAACAAACGAAGAGAAGACTCGGGGATGCAAAGTTTGTTAGCTCTCATAAGATAATCATCTTTGATGTAATAGCGTTCCCAAGATGGATGCGTCAAACACTTGGCATAAGGAATTGCAAAAGTAGGATCATGTGCATATAAGTCTTTTATGTGCTCAAAGCCAATGTGATGAGGACATCAATACCATTGTTACACCCACAACCCCTGCTTCTATACATACTGGACCAATTACTAGAGCTCGCGCACGCCAATTAAAATATCAGGTACTTTCGTTTCTTGGTAATGATTCTAAAGTTCATGAGAATATGATGCTGCCTAAATTGGATACATTTGTTTTGCTTACAAATGAAGGGCCTAGCTTGGACAAGAAAGAGGAACCTTGGAGCAAGTTCAAGCATGGAGATGATGGCATGCGCAAGGGGAACAAGAACGGAGTTACAAGTGATGATTTCAGGACTTTGAAGCCACCATAAAGAGTGCAGGAAGCCTTGGACGAAATATACAAGATGCCACTTCATAAATTTCGTCCAGAGGCTATTATAGGTGCTGCGTCACCTTATTATTGGGCCAGGCCCATGTAATTTCGAAATACTTGAGTATAGGCTGTTTTTAGAGTCCGTATGTGTGGGGAAACAAGAGATAGGGTTGGTTTCGGACCCCTCTTTCAAGGGCCACGAAATCCCCTCCTCTTCCTCCATATATACAGCCCTTAGGGCACCGTTTAGACTTTGGGATTTGTTTAGTTAAAAGTTAGCCATTGCAACTTCGTGTACTTCGTTTGTGTCCAACGACCAGACCAAGACCACTTTTGGATCCCCACCTTTATCAATACTTCATCTATATTCGCAATATCCAGATTGCATTATCATATTCTTGCTTGTTCTTCGATTGCGTGCAGGAATAGACCTTCGTGGTCAGGCTGATCGTGCTTCCAGCATCGTCAGTAACCTCAGGAGATTGGTTTAGCGATTGCTAAGGCACAACGTCGTGCACGTTTGTAGTCGGATCGTCAAAGTCGGCTCCACCAAATCGATAGTTATCATCTCATCGAAATATCGGGACACCCACGCCTCTATCAAGTGGTATCAGATTCCCAGGTTGCTCGGTGAGATTTACAGTTTTTCATAGTTTAGATCGAGTCTGTTCTTCATACCTACAGTCCAGGAAAAAGCCAAAAAAAAAATTAGGGTTAGTTCATCATATCCGAACCAATCTGAGCCTTTGCATAATCTTTTTAGGGTTTTTGCTTTGTTGAATTTGCGGTTGCATCGTCGTGTCAAGTTGCTGGTCTTAGCGTCTAGTTCTTTAGAGTTTCAAGTTCTGTTCACAAGTTGTCACGCCGCCGCCGCACCATCATCATCGCCCCTACCATATACCACCACAGCTTATCTGCTATTTCTCTGAGTCCATATACCACCACCGATCCGAGTCCATATACCACCACCGATCCGAGTCCATATACCACCACCAATCCGAGCCCACATATACTACCGTCATATACCATCACCAGTCCGAGTTCCACCATATTCATCTCTGCCACCAGTCCTAGTCCGAGTGCAGTATTTATTCCTTTATTTTAGAGTTCCAGATCACGCGATACTACGAGTCGTGAACAAGTCGGATTCCCCAATTTTCGTGCTACCCGCAGAAGAAAAATAGTTCCAGTTTCAAAAAAAAAAAACTAAGTCTGGAAAATTCTGGCTAGGCAGTTTTTAGACCATTTGTAGACTTTTTCGAAAAAAAATTGTTGCGGAGCAAAAAAAAAAAAGAGGAAAAAAAGTGCAAAAAAAAAAGAAAAAAATTCAGAGTGTGCTACTCCCTTGTTTACGTGCAGCGCCGTGATTTTTGTTAGTGTTCTAGGCTCGCGTCTCTAGCACGGTCTAGCCTAGGACCAGCACAGTACCGTCGTTGAGAGTTTATTCAACATTGCATCTCTGAATTGATTATTGCTGACCCTTTTTGCTACCATATCATAAGCCTTCCCAGCTCCACATACATCTACATCGTGCGTTTGACACCACCTGGCAATCGCTCTGTCCAAGCTCTGAGAGTTTTGACTACAGAGGTTGCCGATCACCACCTGCTGCTGGGTAAGAACTGGTAAGAATTTGAGATTTGCTTGACGGATTTGTGACACCACACCACACCACCACCACTTTCTAGTAGTCTGTAGGATCATATTCTTGTGTGTTTCTATTGCTGCTAACCATGGCAGGATCACAAGCCGACGAGATTGACTGGGAGAACATGACGAACAAGGAGTTGCATGATAAGTTTCAGCAAATGATGAGTGGCCAGGTGGGAGATGTGCTAAACAGATTTGAAGAGGCCATGGAGAAGATAGATGGCATGGAGAAGTCGTTCGAGACAAAGCTGGATAACAAGTTTAATGAATTGCTCACGCGTCTTCCCCAACCACCACCGGCTACACCTGTCGCACCTCTGCAACGACAACAACAACGCCCCCTTCCAAATCAGTTCGGACGAGCGAAGCGTGTTCCTCTTGAGGATGGCCAAACTTCTGGTGCTGCTGTACCTACTGTTGATGCTTCTTTGGCTCCTGCTCCTGCTGCTGCTGGTGCCGAGGAGGAGGATGATTACGCGGGCGATTATGAGGATGAGGTTGATCAAAATCATAACTACGTGCAACCACCAGCACCATGATGAGGACATCAATACCATTGTTACACCCACAGCCCCTGCTGCTATACATACTGGACCAATTACTAGAGCTCGCGCACGCCAATTAAATTATCAGGTACTTTCGTTTCTTGGTAATGATTCTAATGTTCATGAGAATATGATGCTGCCTAAATTGGATACATTTGTTTTGCTTACAAATGAAGGGCCTAGCTTGGACAAGAAGGAGGAACCTTGGAGCAAGTTCAAGCATGGAGATGATGGCATGCGCAAGGGGAACAAGAACGGAGTTACAAGTGATGATTTCAGGACTTTGAAGCCACCATAATGAGTGCAGGAAGCCTTGGACGAAATATACAAGATGTCACTTCATAAATTTTGTCCAGAGGCTATTATAGGTGCTGCGTCACCTTATTATTGGGCCAGGCCCATGTAATTTCGAAATACTTGAGTATAGGCTGTTTTTAGAGTCCGTATGTGTGGGGAAACAAGAGATAGGGTTGGTTTCGGACCCCTCCTTCAAGGGCCACGAAATCCCCTCCTCTTCCTCCATATATACAGCCCTTAGGGCACCGTTTAGACTTTGGGTTTTGTTTAGATTAAAAGTTCGCCATAGCTGCAACTTCGCGTACTTCGTTTGTGTTCAACGACCAGACCAAGACGTCACAGAACCCCACCTTGATCAATAAAGCTTTCATCTTATATTCCCAATATCCATATTGCAAATCTTAGTTTCTTGCTTGTTCTTCGTTTGCTTGCAGGAGATAGACCCTCGTGGTCAGGTTGATTGTGCTCCGGCGTGGTCAATAACCTCTCGGAGTTGGTTTAGCGATTGCTAAGGCGCGACGTCCTCGCACGTTCGTAGTCGGATCGTCAAAGTCTACTCAACCAAAAACGATAGCTATCATCTCATCGAAAGATCGGGACACCCTCGCCTCTATTAAGTGGTATCAGATTCCCAGGTTGCTCGGTGAGATTTACAGTTTTTCGTAGTTTAGATCGAGTCTGTTCTTCATACCTACAGTCCAGGAAAAAGCCAAAAAAAAAATTTAGGGTTAGTTCATCATATCCGAACCAATCTGAGCCTTTGCATAATCTTTTTAGGGTTTTTGCTTTGTTGAATTTGCGGTTGCATCGTCGTGTCAAGTTGCTGGTCTTAGCGTCTAGTTCTTTAGAGTTTCGAGTTCTGTTCACAAGTTGTCACGCCGCCGCCGCACCATCATCATCGCCCCTACCATATACCACCACAGCTTATCTGCTATTTCTCTGAGTCCATATACCACCACCGATTCGAGTCCATATACCACCACCAATCCGAGCCCACATATACTACAGTCATATACCATCACCAGTCCGAGTTCCACCAGATTCATCTCTGCCACCAGTCCTAGTCCGAGTCCAGTATTTATTCCTTTATTTTAGAGTTCCAGATCACGCGATACTACGAGTCGTGAACAAGTCGGATTCCCCAATTTTCGTGCTACCCGCAGAAGAAAAATAGTTCCAGTTTCAAAAAAAAAAAACTAAGTCTGGAAAATTCTGGCTAGGCAGTTTTTAGACCATTTGTAGACTTTTTCGAAAAAAAATTGTTGCGGAGCAAAAAAAAAAAAGAAAAAAATTCAGAGTGTGCTCCTCCCTTGTTTACGTGCAGCGCCGTGATTTTTGTTAGTGTTCTAGGCTCGCGTCTCTAGCACGGTCTAGCCTAGGACCAGCACAGTACCGTCGTTGAGAGTTTATTCAACATTGCATCTCTGAATTGATTATTGCTGACCCTTTTTGCTACCATATCATAAGCCTTCCCAGCTCCACATACATCTACATCGTGCGTTTGACACCACCTGGCAATCGCTCTGTCCAAGCTCTGAGAGTTTTGACTACAAAGGTTGCCGATCACCACCTGCTGCTGGGTAAGAACTGGTAAGAATTTGAGATTTGCTTGACGGATTTGTGACACCACACCACACCACCACCACTTTCTAGTAGTCTGTAGGATCATATTCTCGTGTGTTTCTATTGCTGGATCACAAGCCGACGAGATTGACTGGGAGAACATGACGAACAAGGAGTTGCATGATAAATTTCAGCAAATGATGAGTGGCCAGGTGGGAGATGTGCTAAACAGATTTGAAGAGGCCATGGAGAAGATAGATGGCATGGAGAAGTCGTTCGAGACAAAGCTGGATAACAAGTTTAATGAATTGCTCACGCGTCTTCCCCAACCACCACCGGCTGCACCTGTCGCACCTCTGCAACGACAACAACAACGCCCCCTTCCAAATCAGTTCGGACGAGCGAAGCGTGTTCCTCTTGAGGATGGCCAAACTTCTGGTGCTGCTGTACCTACTTTTGATGCTTCTTTGGCTCCTGCTCCTGCTGCTGCTGGTGCCGAGGAGGAGGATGATTACGCGGGCGATTATGAGGATGAGGTTGATCAAAATCATAACTACGTGCAATCACCAGCACCAGGTCGTCCACATGCAAAAAATCGCAATGGTAGGCCTGCACCACCACTTCAGGTACGAGATCATGACCATCTTCCTAAACTGAAATTGAATATTCCACCATTCGAGGGTAGATATGTTCCTGATATATATCTTACTTGGGAGTTAGAAACTGAACAACGTTTTACATGTTTACAATATCCCGAGGAACGACGGGTTGCTGCTGCTGTTTGTGCTTTCACTAGTTTTGCATGTGTATGGTGGTCTGAACATTGTAGATTATATCCTATTCCAGCTACGTGGGCTGCTTTGAAAACTGCTATGCGTACTCGTTGGGTTCCACCATATTATCAACGTGAATTACTTCAAAAATTGCAGCGCTTAAGACAAGGAAAAAATTCTGTAGAAGAATATTATCAGGAATTACAAACTGGCATGATTAGATGTGGTATTGTTGAGGAGAATGAAGCTATGCTTGCACGTTTCATGGGTGGATTAAATAGAGAGATTCAGACCATTCTAGAGTATAAGGAGTATAATAATATCACTCGTTTATTCCATCTTGCTTGTAAAGCTGAACGTGAAGTGCAGGATCGACAGGCATTGGCGCGAACTAATTTTTCTGCAGGTCGATCTTCATCATGGACACCTCGTGCCTCCTCTACTCCCACACGTCCTACTGCGGCACCACTGACTTCAGCCGCCAATTCCAATCGAGATACAAGAAAACAGGCACCACCACCACCATCTGCCAAGAGTACACCTTCTGGGCCTGCCCAGAGCTCTTCTTCATCTATGGCATCAACAGGGCACACACATGATATTATTTGTCGTCGTTGTAAGGGAAGAGGTCATTATGCGAGAGAATGCCAATCTCCACGTGTTATGATTGCTACTGAGGATGGTGGGTATGAGTCCGCTAGTGATTATGATGAGGAGACTTTGGCTCTTATTACAAGTGAAGAACACGGTGGAGATGATTCTGATCATGAGACGCAATACATGGCTCCTGAAGACGCTGACAGGTATGAATGTTTAGTTGCTCAACGTGTTTTGAGTGTGCAGGTCACACAAGCTGAGCAAAATCAGAGGCATAATTTGTTCCATACAAAGGGAGTTGTGATGAGGACATCAATACCATTGTTACACCGACAACCCCTGCTTCTATACATACTGGACCAATTACTAGAGCTCGCGCACGCCAATTAAAATATCAGGTACTTTCGTTTCTTGGTAATGATTCTAAAGTTCATGAGAATATGATGCTGCCTAAATTGGATACATTTGTTTTGCTTACAAATGAAGGGCCTATGATAGAGGCGAGGGTGTCCCGATCTTTCTATGAGATGATAGCTATCGTTTTTGGTGGAGTAGACTTTGACGATCCGACTACGAACGTGCGAGGACGTCGCGCCTTAGCAATCGCTAAACCAACTCCGAGAGGTTATTGACCACGCCGAAGCACAATCAACCTGACCACGAGGGTCTATCTCCTGCAAGCAAACGAAGAACAAGCAAGAAACTAAGATTTGCAATCTGGATATTGCGAATATAAGATGAAAGCTTTATTGATCAAGGTGGGGTTCTGTGACGTCTTGGTCTGGTCGTTGAACACAAACGAAGTACGCGAAGTTGCAGCTATGGCGAACTTTTAATCTAAACAAAACCCAAAGTCTAAACGGTGCCCTAAGGGCTGTATATATGGAGGAAGAGGAGGGGATTTCGTGGCCCTTGAAGGAGGGGTCCGAAACCAACCCTATCTCTTGTTTCCCCACACATACGGACTCTAAAAACAGCCTATACTCAAGTATTTCGAAATTACATGGGCCTGGCCCAATAATAAGGTGACGCAGCACCTATAATAGCCTCTGGACAAAATTTATGAAGTGACATCTTGTATATTTCGTCCAAGGCTTCCTGCACTCATTATGGTGGCTTCAAAGTCCTGAAATCATCACTTGTAACTCCGTTCTTGTTCCCCTTGCGCATGCCATCATCTCCATGCTTGAACTTGCTCCAAGGTTCCTCATTCTTGTCCAAGCTAGGCCCTTCATTTGTAAGCAAAACAAATGTATCCAATTTAGGCAGCATCATATTCTCATGAACTTTAGAATCATTACCAAGAAACGAAAGTACCTGATATTTTAATTGACGTGCGCGAGCTCTAGTAATTGGTCCAGTATGTATAGAAGCAGGGGCTGTGGGTGTAACAATGGTATTGATGTCCTCATCATCCTCCCCTTCTTGAAATGAAGTCGTCCTCGACGGAAGCTCATCTTCCTCACCCAAATAAGGCTTCAGATCTGCAATGTTAAAAGTGGGACTAACACCAAAATCTGCAGGCAGCTCAAGTTTATATGCATTATCATTTATTTTCTCTAACACCTTAAAAGGACCATCAGCACGTGGCATTAGCTTTGATTTGCGCAAATCAGGAAATCTATCCTTACGCAAATGTAACCAAACAAGATCTCCAGGTGCAAACACAACATGTTTTCTACCCTTATCTCCAGCAAGTTTATATTTAGCATTCATATGCTCAATGTTCTCCTTAGTTAACTCATGCATTTTTAAGATCAATTCAGCATGTTGTTTAGCATCAAAATTAACCTTCTCCGAAGATGGAAGAGGCAACAAATCAATTGGTGCACGAGGAAGGAAACCATACACAATTTCAAAAGGACACATCTTAGTAGTAGAATGCAATGAACGATTATAAGCAAATTCAATATGAGGCAAGCATTCTTCCCACATTTTCTTGTTATTCTTCAAAACAGCCCTAAGCATAGTAGACAATGTTCTATTGACTACTTCAGTTTGTCCATCAGTTTGGGGGTGACATGTAGTACTAAAAAGCAGTTTAGTCCCCAACTTAGCCCATAAACATCTCCAAAAGTGGCTAAGAAATTTCGTATCACGATCTGAAACAATAGTATTTGGCACACCATGCAAGCGTATAATTTCACGAAAGAACAAATCAGCAACATTAACAGCATCATCGTTTTATGACATGGTTTAAAGTGTGCCATTTTCGAGAACCTATCCACGACAACAAATATGCTATCCCTCCCCTTCTTTGTTTGAGGTAAACCTAAAACAAAGTCCATAGATATATCCTCCCAAGGAACACTAGGTACAGGCAAAGGCATATATAAACCATGAGGATTGAGTCGTGACTTAGCTTTTTGACATGTAGTGCAGCGAGCAACAAAACGCTCAACATCCCGTCTCATCTTTGGCCAAAAGAAATGTGTAGCAAGTATATCCTCCGTCTTCTTCACGCCAAAGTATCCCATTAATTGATGAGGACATCAATACCATTGTTACACCCACAGCCCCTGCTTCTATACATACTGGACCAATTACTAGAGCTCGCACACGTCAATTAAAATATCAGGTACTTTCGTTTCTTGGTAATGATTCTAAAGTTCATGAGAATATGATGCTGCCTAAATTGGATACATTTGTTTTGCTTACAAATGAAGGGCCTAGCTTGGACAAGAAAGAGGAACCTTGGAGCAAGTTCAAGCATGGAGATGATGGCATGCACAAGGGGAACAAGAACGGAGTTACAAGTGATGATTTCAGGACTTTGAAGCCACCATAATGAGTGCAGGAAGCCTTGGACGAAATATACAAGATGTCACTTCATAAATTTCGTCCAGAGGCTATTATAGGTGCTGCGTCACCATATTATTGGGCCAGGCCCATGTAATTTCGAAATACTTGAGTATAGGCTGTTTTTAGAGTCCGTATGTGTGGGGAAACAAGAGATAGGGTTGGTTTCGGACCCCTCCTTCAAGGGCCACGAAATTCCCTCCTCTTCCTGCATATATACAGCCCTTAGGGCACCGTTTAGACTTTGGGTTTTGTTTAGATTAAAAGTTCGCCATAGCTGCAACTTCGCGTACTTCGTTTGTGTTCAACGACCAGACCAAGACGTCACAGAACCCCACCTTGATCAATAAAGCTTTCATCTTATATTCGCCATATCCAGATTGCAAATCTTAGTTTCTTGCTTGTTCTTCGTTTGCTTGCAGGAGATAGACCCTCGTGGTCAGGTTGATTGTGCTTCGGCGTGGTCAATAACCTCTCGGAGGTGGTTTAGCGATTGCTAAGGCGCGACGTCCTCGCACGTTCGTAGTCGGATCGTCAAAGTCTACTCCACCAAAAACGATAGCTATCATCTCATCGAAAGATCGGGACACCCTCGCCTCTATCATTCTTCATACCTACAGTCCAGGAAAAAGCCAAAAAAAAAAATTAGGGTTAGTTCATCATATCCGAACCAATCTGAGCCTTTGCATAATCTTTTTAGGGTTTTTGCTTTGTTGAATTTGCGGTTGCATCGTCGTGTCAAGTTGCTGGTCTTAGCGTCTAGTTCTTTAGAGTTTCGAGTTCTGTTCACAAGTTGTCACGCCGCCGCCGCACCATCATCATCGCCCCTACCATATACCACCACAGCTTATCTGCTATTTCTCTGAGTCCATATACCACCATCGATCCGAGTCCATATACCACCACCGATCCGAGTCCATATACCACCACCAATCCGAGCCCACATATACTACCGTCATATACCATCACCAGTCCGAGTTCCACCAGATTCATCTCTGCCACCAGTCCTAGTCCGAGTCCAGTATTTATTCCTTTATTTTAGAGTTCCAGATCACGCGATACTACGAGTCGTGAACAAGTCGGATTCCCCAATTTTCGTGCTACCCGCAGAAGAAAAATAATTCCAGTTTCAAAAAAAAAAAAACTAAGTCTGGAAAATTCTGGCTAGGCAGTTTTTAGACCATTTGTAGACTTTTTCGAAAAAAAATTGTTGCGGAGCAAAAAAAAAAAAGAGGAAAAAAAAAGAAAAAAAAGAAAAAATTTCAGAGTGTGCTCCTCCCTTGTTTACGTGCAGCGCCGTGATTTTTGTTAGTGTTCTAGGCTCGCGTCTCTAGCACGGTCTAGCCTAGGACCAGCATAGTACCGTCGTTGAGAGTTTATTCAACATTGCATCTCTGAATTGATTATTGCTGACCCTTTTTGCTACCATATCATAAGCCTTCCTAGCTCCACATACATCTACATCGTGCGTTTGACACCACCTGGCAATCGCACTGTCCAAGCTCTGAGAGTTTTGACTACAAAGGTTGCCGATCACCACCTGCTGCTGGGTAAGAACTGGTAAGAAATTGAGATTTGCTTGACGGATTTGTGACACCACACCACACCACCACCACTTTCTAGTAGTCTGTAGGATCATATTCTCGTGTGTTTCTATTGCTGCTAACCATGGCAGGATCACAAGCCGACGAGATTGACTGGGAGAACATGACGAACAAGGAGTTGCATGATAAATTTCAGCAAATGATGAGTGGCCAGGTGGGAGATGTGCTAAACAGATTTGAAGAGGCCATGGAGAAGATAGATGGCATGGAGAAGTCGTTCGAGACAAAGCTGGATAACAAGTTTAATGAATTGCTCACGCGTCTTCCCCAACCACCACCGGCTGCACCTGTCGCACCTCTGCAACGACAACAACAACGCCCCCTTCCAAATCAGTTCGGACGAGCGAAGCGTGTTCCTCTTGAGGATGGCCAAACTTCTGGTGCTGTTGTACCTACTGTTGATGCTTCTTTGGCTCCTGCTCCTGCTGCTGCTGGTGCCGAGGAGGAGGATGATTACGCGGGCGATTATGAGGATGAGGTTGATCAAAATCATAACTACGTGCAACCACCAGCACCAGGTCGTCCACATGCAAATAATCGCAATGGTAGGTCTGCACCACCACTTCAGGTACGAGATCATGACCATCTTCCTAAATTATATCTTACTTCGGAGTTAGAAACTGAACCGTAGACATGCTAAATGGGTTGAATTTATTGAGACTTTCCCTTATGTCATTAAACACAAGAAGGGTAAAGAAAATGTTATTGCTGATGCATTGTCTCGTCGTTATACTATGCTTTCACAACTTGACTTTAAAATATTTGGTTTGGAGACCATCAAAGATCAATATGTGCATGATGCTGAATTTAAAGATGTATTGCAGAATTGTAAGGAAGGGAGAACATGGAACAAGTTCGTCGTTAACGATGGATTTGTGTTTCGTGCTAACAAGCTATGCATTCCAGCTAGCTCCGTTCGTCTTTTGTTGTTGCAGGAGGCGCATGGAGGAGGATTAATGGGACACTTTGGCGTGAAGAAGACGGAGGATATACTTGCTACACATTTCTTTTGGCCAAAGATGAGACGGGATGTTGAGCGTTGTGTTGCTCGCTGCACTACATGTCAAAAAGCTAAGTCACGACTCAATCCTCATGGTTTATATATGCCTTTGCCTGTACCTAGTGTTCCTTGGGAGGATATATCTATGGACTTTGTTTTAGGTTTACCTCGAACAAAGAAGGGGAGGGATAGCATATTTGTTGTCGTGGATAGGTTCTCGAAAATGGCACACTTTATACCATGTCATAAAAGCGATGATGCTGTTAATGTTGCTGATTTGTTCTTTCGTGAAATTATACGCTTGCATGGTGTGCCAAATACTATTGTTTCAGATCGTGATACTAAATTTCTTAGCCACTTTTGGAGATGTTTATGGGCTAAGTTGGGGACTAAACTGCTTTTTAGTACTACATGTCACCCCCAAACTGATGGACAAATTGAAGTAGTCAATAGAACATTGTCTACTATGCTTAGGGCTATTTTGAAGAATAACAAGAAAATGTGGGAAGAATGCTTGCCTCATATTGAATTTGCTTATAATCGTTCATTGCATTCTACTACTAAGATGTGTCCTTTTGAAATTGTGTATGGTTTCCTTCCTCGTGCACCAATTGATTTGTTGCCTCTTCCATCTTCGGAGAAGGTTAATTTTGATGCTAAACAACGTGCTGAATTGATCTTAAAAATGCATGAGTTAACTAAGGAGAACATTGAGCGTATGAATGCTAAATATAAACTTGCTGGAGATAAGGGTAGAAAACATGTTGTGTTTGCACCTGGAGATCTTGTTTGGTTACATTTGCGTAAGGATAGATTTCCTGATTTGCGCAAATCAAAGCTAATGCCACGTGCTGATGGTCCTTTTAAGGTGATAGAGAAAATAAATGATAATGCATATAAACTTGAGCTGCCTGCAGATTTTGGGGTTAGTCCCACTTTTAACATTGCAGATCTGAAGCCTTATTTGGGTGAGGAAGATGAGCTTCCGTCGAGGACGACTTCATTTCAAGAAGGGGAGGATGATGAGGACATCAATACCATTGTTACACCCACAACCCCTGCTTCTATACATACTGGACCAATTACTAGAGCTCGCGCACGCCAATTAAAATATCAGGTACTTTCCTTTCTTGGTAATGATTCTAAAGTTCATGAGAATATGATGCTGCCTAAATTGGATACATTTGTTTTGCTTACAAATGAAGGGCCTAGCTTGGACAAGAAAGAGGAACCTTGGAGCAAGTTCAAGCACGGAGATGATGGCATGCACAAGGGGAACAAGAACGGAGTTACAAGTGATGATTTCAGGACTTTGAAGCCACCATAATGAGTGCAGGAAGCCTTGGACGAAATATACAAGATGTCACTTCATGAATTTCGTCCAGAGGCTATTATAGGTGCTGCGTCACCTTATTATTGGGCCAGGCCCATGTAATTTCGAAATACTTGAGTATAGGCTGTTTTTAGAGTCCGTATGTGTGGGGAAACAAGAGATAGGGTTGGTTTCGGACCCCTCCTTCAAGGGCCACGAAATCCCCTCCTCTTCCTCGATATATACAGCCCTTAGGGCACCGTTTAGACTTTGGGATTTGTTTAGTTAAAAGTTAGCCATTGCAACTTCGTGTACTTCGTTTGTGTCCAACGACCAGACCAAGACCGCTTTTGGATCCCCACCTTTATCAATACTTCATCTATATTCGCAATATTCAGATTGCATTATCATATTCTTGCTTGTTCTTCGATTGCGTGCAGGAATAGACCTTCGTGGTCAGGCTGATCGTGCTTCCAGCATCGTCAGTAACCTCAGGAGATTGGTTTAGCGATTGCTAAGGCACAACGTCGTGCACGTTTGTAGTCGGATCGTCAAAGTCGGCTCCACCAAATCGATAGTTATCATCTCATCGAAAGATCGGGACACCCACGCCTCTATCACAATGACATTCAATTCAAGTTTAGTAACAAGCATGCATTTGCGGGAAAGCGCATCCGCCACAATATTCTCCTTGCCCTTAATGTACTTGATGACATAAGGAAATGACTCAATGAATTCACTCCACTTAGCATGATGCTTGTTCAACTTAGTTTGTGTGGCACCCCGGCTCAGAGAAGACCGGAACGCCCCGTATTCCAGCCCAGGGACAAGTCCTCTGGAATACGGCACTGTTGGCATAGAACAAATCAGCTCTTTATTACAAATGGATAGGGTTACAAAGGGTACATGGATTACATTGGCACGGCGACACTACGCCTGCCCGGGGTAGCTCTATGCTAACAGCGGAGAAACTCTCTCGGCAGCGGAACAGCGACGACGGTGATGGACTCCACTCCGTAGGGACTCTGGCTAGAACGCGTGTCCTAGATCGCAAACTCGGGATCCTCGACAAGCAAACAATCACGGCATGACCTGCAAACTGGCATGACACGCCAGGTGAGTACTTTGAATGTACTCGCAAGCTCGCAGCAAACATCAGCATTAAGGCAAGACAACATCATAGCAGTCAAGATTAACAAGCCTGGTTATCTAGCAAGATAACTTCTGAAGTAAATGCAGTAAGGTAAAGCATATTTAATTTGTCCTCCGAATAATCTCAGGCTCCGATCCAAACCTGTGCCAAATCCCAATTGCCAAGCATGTGGTTATCCGACCACTCAACTTATAGCCATCCCATGGCTACCATATCATATACCTGATTCTATCTGCACGGCAAGTCTGTCAACTTACTCTCTTCCGGGTTGTCTCACAACCCTCAGAATACTCATGATCCATCGAGTACTTCTGTTCTTACGACGAGTTCTTCCATCATTATCATCACTACCATGGTTGACCACCTAGTGAGGTCTGGACGGACTGTCCAATACCGTGGACACGGCTATTCGAATAGGTTTACACTCTGCAGAGGTTGCGCACTTTACCCACACTATGGAGCACTGACCTCGTGATCCCATTCGGGTGGATCAGAATTGCTCCAACGAAACCTGCCTGACCCGTGACTCTTCCATCGTACCACCGGCATTCATTCTCCCCCGAAGTCCTGCCCTGGGTGGCCCCTGTGTCACCTCGTGACACCTGCCACCGTCGTGGCCAAACTAAACTGTCCCAAACGGGGACCTGGATCCAAATAACTCAACTGGGCTCACAAGGTTATCGCCGCCTACCGGGCCAGGGTAGCGCGCACGCATAACCTTCCCTGTCGGGCGGTACCGGTGAAAGAGCACGCGATCAGACCAAGTCAAGACCGTCCCATACCGGCAAATGTGGCTGCACGAATAAGTCCGGACAGGTGACTCAAGGTCAACCATGAAATATCTAATCCCCGAATAATATTTCTGTCATGGCTGACACTCCGATAACCAGTATACTTAAGCCACTGCTATTACTCATCTCCACGAACTACCGGATGAACTCCAGAATAATCATAGACAGTGATCTCAACATCATAGCTTCAAGGAGTGAGTAAACTGCTAGTCACTAACAGTCCGGTACCCAACGTGGTAGTCACCTATCCGAGAATTGACTCGAATATTGCATAATCCAATCCATTTCACAGATACTCATACTTGCCGATAAAGTAAATAGTTAAACTATGACATTGCAATGCGATGATGCAGATGAGAGTTGTGGCTTGCCTGGGGATGAAGGAACCATCGGGAAGAAGTGCGGAATGGTCGCGGAGGAAGTTGCCGGAAACAGTTCTCTCCCGGAGGGGCTGTTTAAGGCCAAGGGCAAAATGGTCATTTTCATAGTGTCAAAACTTTATGAAAATGATACCAACACGACGGGCTCGACGAGACGAAGACGTGGGCGTTGGAATCACCTCGATCGGAGTTACGGATGAAGAGATGTAGTGGTTTTTCTGCCAAGGACCTTTCTGTAAATACTTTATTCACATTTGAGTCCTCAGTAGTTTTTTTTTCTCTGGAAAAGAATAAAGGTAGTGTGCTTGGGCTGGCGTGGGCCGAATGTGGTTGGAGCCCAAGCGCTAGCCAGCACACACCGCTGCTACCGCCACTGGGCCGGCCCACCCACGCGGCCACCACTTAAAAAAAACAGCAGGCGGCCCTGAGCCGCTGCCAGGCCGGGCCCGCCTGCAGGGCGTCGTCTTCCTCCCGCGCTCGCCTGACTAAAGAGAGGGCCAGCTTTCGACGGCGATTGCTGGAGCTAGGGGCCATCCCCGATGACGTTCCGGCTATGGGCGTGCTCGGGAGGATGAGACGCACCCATCCCGGAGGTACACGGACCTCGGGGAGGTCGAGCTCGAGTGCCCTTTCGGCAATGGAGGGCGGCAACTTCTGGCGATGTAGAACTCGGGGCTACGGCGGTGGAGGGGTGGGGAGGAAGTTGGGCAGGGCTCCGCCGTGGTTGAGGTGCTCCTCTGGTGAAGAGAGAAGGGAAGGAGGAGCTCCGGTTGGCTCCAATTTAAGCCGAGGCCGGTGGCACAGCTTCGGCCATTGGAGGGGTAGGACGGCTCTAGGAGCTCGGGTGAGAAGTTGGGAGGCGCTAGGAGGGAGAGGGAGCGCTGGTAGTGAGCTCGAGGGGTCCGGGGAATGGCTATATATAGGTGCGGCGACGGAGGGGATGAGCTCGGCCGCCGTGGCGAGCTCATCGGCACACTGGTGCTGTGGGGATACGTGGCTGGCAGCTAGCGGCGTCGAGGAGCTTCGCGGAGGAGCAGAGAGGGCTCAGGCATGCTCGAGAGGGATCGGGGAGAAAGAGACAGAAGAAAACGACGACGATGGTCATGGGCCGAACAGCGACGGCGATCACCGTGGCGTAAGGAGGAAGAATCCGGAGGGGGAGAGGCTTCCAGAGTGAAAGCCGTGACGAAACGAACCTCCTGGACATGGAGAGGTGGCGAGGGAGAGGAGGAACGCGACGGAACCGAGTGGTTCCATCGCCAGAGCGCGCTGGCTGGCATGCCAGCAGCGTGCTCACCGCGTGCACTGGCGCACGTGGTACACCCTGGCGTGACAAATCATGTCTAGTACAAAATACATCCAAGGAAGGGCACCTCTGATGATAGAGGCGGGGGTGTCCCGACCTTTCGATGAGATGATAGCTATCGATTTGGTGGAGTCGACTTTGACGATCCGACTACAAACGTGCACGACGTTGCGCCTTAGCAATCGCTAAACCAATCTCCCGAGGTTACTGACGATGCTGAAAGCACGATCAGCCTGACCACGAAGGTCTATTCCTGCACGCAATCGAAGAACAAGCAAGAATATGATAATGCAATCTGAATATTGCGAATATAGATGAAGTATTGATAAAGGTCGGGATCCGAAAGCGGTCTTGGTCTGGTCGTTGGACACAAACGAAGTACACGAAGTTGCAATGGCTAACTTTTAAACAAATCCCCAGCAAAAAGCTACTAGATGGATCTACTTATATAGGAGCAAGGGGTGGCGGCCAAGGAGGTGGGAGGACGTCCCAAGGCAGCCTAAAACTAACCCTAGGTCGTACAAGGCCAATGGGCCCAAGTGGAGGTGATGCAACACGTTTGGACTTGTAGTTTGACTCGGAATCTGCTACAGCGTCAGATTGTTTCGACGACAACTCAACGCTCCGGATGAATTTGAAGGTGAAACCAATTGGGTTAGAAAGAGCACGAAATCTACTTTTCAACAAAAAAAGAATCACTCAATTCGGAGTCCGTATGAAATAGTTCTTGGCGTTTTGAGTCAGGTATGTCTGTGCAGTCCGAATCTGAATCCAGAACGTGAGAGACTTGGACTTTATCTTCTGTTGGCCCAAAAGTGACGTGAGAGGACTTTTTGAACAGCACATAAACTTCTCTTTTTCCCTTATGTTCATATGTGGATTGTACAAATCTCCCATACACCTCACAAATATACATGTATGCAATATTTTTTGTCGTATCCAAGGTAGTCATGTCCTCATCATCCTCCCCTTCTTGAAAACAAAGCCGTCCTCGGCGTTGCTTAATCTGAAATGTGGCTAACAAAAGAGACAAGGTGTACATGTTGTATATGTATATGTCATCCATTTTTACTTCCCTTGATTTTTGCACATATGACACATGTATACATAAGTAACTTTCATAGTTCATAAAATGTAAAGCCAAAATATTATCACAAGTATTAGAAGACATGAAAATATTGCAACTCAATTTGCACATATAAGTGAAGCTCTTATTCATATCAAAGGATTGACAATGTTCATCATTAAACCATCCCAACATTGGTGAATAAACCTTACTTGCATCAAATTTACATGCTACAACATGCTTAAATAAGCAAACATGCAATAAGTCTTTTGACACAAAATCATCACCAAGATTAGAGATCATATCAAAATGATTAAACATTGTTTCTTTTGCATCAACAGTTAATTCATTGGGTGCACTCAAAATTGTTGATACTTCAACTCTTTGATCACATGACGCATTCATGACAGTAACACGATTCTCTAAAATAGCTGGTGTGCTCAAATCAATAGGTAACACAACACATGATGTATTCAAGTTAACTAGGCATGCATCATTCTCATGTGAAAGTTGAAAATCTGTACCTTTGTCATTACCTCTTATGATCAACTCAGACGATGTAGGCACTCTTGGAGGTGATGTGTCACATGATGGAGATGATGTAGTCCTCGCAACAACGGATGTGGTTGTCATAGTACGCCTAGTAGTTGAAGAAACATCTGTATCAACACTTGGAATATGCATCGTGTGCTTGTTCTCCTTGTGGCCAACACGTCGTTTTATTTCCTGTTCAGCTTTGCAAGCAAGACGAAACAAATGGTCCATAGGATAACACTCTTCATGAATTAGAATCTCTTGAATATCACGATTTAATCCTCCCCAAAATCTATCCATAAAATCTTCTTCACTTTCTTCTAAAAATGAGTGCAATAATGTAGTTTGTAAATCATCATAGTATATTGTTACCGTGTCAGAGCCTTGTTTTAAATGTTGTAATTTTTTAATCATGCCACGAGTATAATAAACATCAACGAATCTATCTCTCATGACAAGTTTTAAATCATCCCAAGTAGTAGGTATAAGATCAGGGTTTAACTGACAATATTCACTCCACCAAACTAAAGCAAAGCTACTGAAAGTACTAATCGCAGCTTGAAATTTTCCACGCTCATCAAAATTATGGGAAGCAAATATAGCATTAATTTTGTACTCCCATTCAATATATAAATTAGGTCTAAAACGACCAGTAAATGGTGGCATGGAAACATTAACCTGATTATGTGCATTCTCATGTTGTTGCTCCTCTTGTGACGGTTGTTGTATTTTCTTAGGTGGTGGCAAATCTCCCACGATCGATGAAGCCCAAGAACTAACAACTCCGGAACCTGCCATGATTAGTAGAAACAAAAAAAAATCAAGAATAATGTTCCTATGAACTACTAGGATGTGGTGGTAAAGCGCTCACAGTAAAGCAAATATCAATATCTTACAAGTTCTTACCATGCAGCAGGTGGTGACGGGCAACCAGCGGTGTCAAATATCTCCGAAGATTGAGTAAAGCGATTGCCAGGCGAACGTACGTATACACGGTGTAAAAATATGTGGAGCTGGGTTGGCTATATATGGTAGCAAAAGATTAGCAATAATCAATTCAGAGATGCAATGTTGAATAAACGCTCAACGACGGTACTGTGCTGGTCCTAGGCTAGACCGGACTAGAGACGCGAGCCTAGAACACTAATGAGTTCACGGCGTTGCACAACTAGCATCAATAAAGGATATGAAGTAGCTCTGGACAGCAAGATATAAGTGAAGACCACAATGGCAGTAAAGATAATGATGAGAAATAACTACCAAGTAGGATATACCAACAACTTTCTCTCCAACTTTCCTCTGGAAAAGTTTTTGCCAATTTTCTGATAATTTTTTCTCAAGAATGGCACTGACTCAAGCTTTCAAATGCAAAAAGAATCACTCAATTCCGAGTTGATATGAGGAGTCAAAAAATTCTAAAACTGGCCTGAAAAACTGGAACAAGCTGTGTTCATGAACTTCGGAGGGCAAAAAGACCTATTTAGATGCCGATTTTGAGGTGTCAAATATTGAACTAGCTTCTGTAACTATTTAGATGCAGCTCGTCGCTAGCTTTAATTTGAGTATTCACAGAGCCAAAATGGACATCGTATGAGGAAGATACGCCTGTTTTACTGAACAGTGCGCAAAACAGATTCGAATCCGAATTCAGGTACGAGAGTGAGTCTAGATAGATCCGAATTTTGTGCTTTTTTTTATCTCACTTTTTTTCTCTTTTTTATTGACTTTTTTTCTCTCTCTTTCCAAAACAAACTAGATAAGATGCAGATTGGATCAAGCGAAGATATGAACTGCGTCAGCTATGATTATGACAATGAACGGTGGGTAGCACGTGGTGGAATTTGATGGATGAGAGGTTGTGGACAGCGGAAGGGATAATGATGCAGCGGCGGCGTGACTAATGTGAACAGAACTCGAAACTCTAAAGGAACAAGACACTAAGACCAGCAACTCGACACGACGATGCAACCGATAATTCAATAATGCAAACAATGAAAAGAAAATTGTAAAGGCTCAGACTGGCTTGGACAAAGGATGAATAGATCAAACTTATTTTTTGTGGCTTTTTCTTGGACAATAGGTAAGAAAATAAATCTAATCTAGGGAAAACTAGAAATTCTCACCGAGCAACCTGAAAACTGATACCACTTGATAGAGGCGAGGGTGTCCTGATCTTTCGATGAGATGATAGCTATCGTTTTTGGTGGAGTAGACTTTGACGATCTGACTACGAACGTGCGAGGACGTCGCGCCTTAGCAATCGCTAAACCAACTCCGAGAGGTTATTGACCACGCCGGAGCACAATCAACCTGACCACGAGGGTCTATCTCCTGCAAGCAAACGAAGAACAAGCAAGAAACTGAGATTTGCAATCTGGATATTGCGAATATAAGATGAAAGCTTTATTGATCAAGGTGGGGTTCTGTGACGTCTTGGTCTGGTCGTTGAACACAAACGAAGTACGCGAAGTTGCAGCTATGGCGAACTTTTAATCTAAACAAAACCCAAGTCTAAACGACGCCCTAAGGGCTGTATATATGGAGGAAGAAGGGGGAATTTCGTGGCCCTTGGAGGAGGGATCCGAAACCAACCCTAACTCTTGTTTTCCCACACATACGGACTCTAAAAACTGCCTATACTTAAGTATTTCGAAATTACATGGGCCTGGCCCAATAATAAGGTGACGCAGCACCTATAATAGCCTCTGGACGAAATTTATGAAGTGGCATCTTGTATATTTCGTCCAAGGCTTCATGCACGCATTAAGGTGGCTTCAATGTCCTAAAATCATCACTTGTAACTCCGTTCTTGTTCCCCTTGCGCATGCCATCATCTCCTTGCCTGGTCTGGCTCCAGTGTTCATCCCTCTTATCCATGCCAGGCCCTTCATTTGTAAGTAAGACAAATGTATCCAATTTAGGCAGCATCATATTCTCATGAACATTAGAATCATTACCAAGAAACGAAAGTACCTGATAATTTAATTGGCGTGCGCGAGCTCTAGTAATTGGTCCAGTGTATGTAGCAGTAGGTGCTGTGGGTGTAACAATGGTATTGATGTCCTCATCATCTGAGGTGATAGTTCATCAAAAGAGGCCAAGAGTGGGTGTGAGGCTTCACTGCAAGTTTGCTGTAGCAAACTTGACCACCCCACTGTAATCCACAGGAAGTTGATAAGAACAGTATAAGATGTCTGGGGGGTTTAGGGTAGGAAGGACTACAATCCTGTGAAATTTGGAGGGAAATGATGAGGACATCAATACCATTGTTACACCCACAGCCCCTGCTTCTATACATACTGGACCAATTACTAGAGCTCGCGCACGCCAATTAAAATATCAGGTACTTTCGTTTCTTGGTAATGATTCTAAAGTTCATGAGAATATGATGCTGCCTAAATTGGATACATTTGTTTTGCTTACAAATGAAGGGCCTAGCTTGGACAAGAAAGAGGAACCTTGGAGCAAGTTCAAGCATGGAGATGATGGCATGCACAAGGGGAACAAGAACGGAGTTACAAGTGATGATTTCAGGACTTTGAAGCCACCATAATGAGTGCAGGAAGCCTTGGACGAAATATACAAGATGTCACTTCATAAAATTCATCCAGAGGCTATTATAGGTGCTGCGTCACCTTATTATTGGGCCAGGCCCATGTAATTTCGAAATACTTGAGTATAGGCTGTTTTTAGAGTCCGTATGTGTGGGGAAACAAGAGATAGGGTTGGTTTCGGACCCCTCCTTCAAGGGCCACGAAATCCCCTCCTCTTCCTCCATATATACAACCCTTAGGGCACCGTTTAGACTTTGGGTTTTGTTTAGATTAAAAGTTCGCCATTGCTGCAACTTCGCGTACTTCGTTTGTGTTCAACGACCAGACCAAGACGTCACAGAACCCCACCTTGATCAATAAAGCTTTCATCTTATATTCGCAATATCCAGATTGCAAATCTTAGTTTCTTGCTTGTTCTTCGTTTGCTTGCAGGAGATAGACCCTCGTGGTCAGGTTGATTGTGCTCCGGCGTGGTCAATAACCTCTCGGAGTTGGTTTAGTGATAGAGGCGAGGGTGTCCCGATCTTTCGATGAGATGGTAACTATCGATTTGGTGGAGCCGACTTTGACGATCCGACTACAAACGTGCACGACGTTGCGCCTTAGCAATCGCTAAACCAATCTCCTGAGGTTACTGACGATGCTGGAAGCACGATCAGCCTGACCACGAAGGTCTATTCCTGCACGCAATCGAAGAACAAGCAAGAATATGATAATGCAATCTTAATATTGCGAATATAGATGAAGTATTGATAATGGTGGGGATCCGAAAGCGGTCTTGGTCTGGTCGTTGGACACAAACGAAGTACACGAAGTTGCAATGGCTAACTTTTAACTAAACAAATCCCAAGGAAAAAGCTACTAGATGGATCTACTTATATAGGAGTAAGGGGTGGCGGCCAAGGAGGTGGGAGGACGTCCCAAGGCAGCCTAAAACTAACCCTAGGTCGTACAAGGCTCATGGGCCCAAGTGGAGGTGATGCAACACCTTTGGACTTATAGTTTGACTCGGATTCTGCTGCAGCGTCAGATTGTTTCATTGATAACTCAACGCTCCGGACGAATTTTAAGGTGAATCCAATTGGGTTGGAAAGAGCACAAAATCTACTTTCCAACAAAAAAAGAATCACCCAATTCGGAGTCCGTATGAAAAAGTTCTTGGCGTTTTGAGTCAGGTATGTCTGTGCAGTCCGAATCTGAATCCAGAACGTGAGAGACTTGGACTCTATCTTCTCTTGGCCCAAAAGTGACGTGAAAGGACTTTTTGAACAGCACATAAACTTCTCTTTTTCCCTTATGTTCATATGTGGATTGTACAAATGTCCCATACACCTGCAATTAGACATGGCACAAAAGTTTGTGAAGTATTTTTGGCTTGGATGACATAAATAAATTATTGCATAGTTTGCATTAGAAATCACCTCACAAATATATATGTATGCAATATTTTTGGTCGTATCCAAGGTAGTCATGTCCTCATCATCCTCCCCTTCTTGAAAACAAAGCCGTCCTCGGCGTTGCTTAATCTGAAATGTGGCTAACAAAAGAGACAAGGTGTACATGTTGTATATGTTTATGTTATCCATTTTTACTTCCCTTGATTTTTGCACATATGACACATGTATACATGAGTAACTTTCATAGTTTATAAAATGTAAAGCCAAAATATTATCACAAGTATTAGAAGACATGAAAATATTGCAACTCAATTTGCACATATAAGTGAAGCTCTTATTCATATCAAAGGATTGACAATGTTCATCATTAAACCATCCCAACATTGGTGAATAAACCTTACGTGCATCAAATTTACATGCTACTACATGCTTAAATAAGCAAACATGCAATAAGTCTTTTGACACAAAATCATCACCAAGATTAGAGGGCATATCAAAATGATTAAACATTGTTTCTTTTGCATCAACAGTTAATTCATTGGGTGCACTCAAAATTGTTGATACTTCAACTCTTTGATCACAAGACGCATTCATGACAGTAACACGATTCTCTAAAATAGTTGGTGTGCTCAAATCAATAGGTAACACAACACATGATGTATTCAAGTTAACTAGGCATGCATCATTCTCATGTGAAAGTTGAAAATCTGTACCTTTGTCATTACCTCTTATGATCAACTCAGATGATGTAGGCACTCTTGGAGGTGATGTGTCACATGATGGAGATGATGTAGTCCTCGCAACAACGGATGTGGTTGTCATAGTACGCCTAGTAGTTGAAGAAACATCTGTATCAACACTTGGAATGTGCATCGTGCGCTTGTTCTCCTTGTGGCCAACACGTTGTTTTATTTCCTGTTCAGCTTTGCAAGCAAGACGAAACAAATGGTCCATAGGATAACACTCTTCATGAATTAGAATCTCTTGAATATCGCAGTTTAATCCTCCCCAAAATCTATCCATAAAATCTTCTTCACTTTCTTCTAAAAATGAGTGCAATAATGTAGTTTGTAAATCATCATAGTATTTTGTTACCGTGTCAGTGCCTTGTTTTAAATGATGTAATTTTTTAATCATGCCACGAGTATAATAAACATCAACGAATCTATCTCTCATCACAAGTTTTAAATCATCCCAAGTAGTAGGTATAAGATCAGGGTTTAACCGACAATATTCACTCCACCAAACTAAAGCAAAGCTACTAAAAGTACTAACCGCAGCTTGAAATTTTCCACGCTCATCAAAATTATGGGAAGCAAATATAGCATTTATTTCGTACTCCCATTCAATATATAAATCGGGCCTAAAACGACCAGTAAATGGTGGCATGGAAACTCTAACCTGATTATGTGCATTCTGATGTAATTGCTCCTCTTGTGGCGGTTGTTGTATTTTCTTAGGTGATGGTAAATCTCCCACGATCGATGAAGCCCAAGAACTAACAACTCCGGATCCTGCCATGATTAGTAGAAACAAAAAAAAATCGAGAATAATGTTCCTATGAACTACTAGGATGTGGTGGTAAAGCGCTCACAGTAAAGCAAATATCAATATCTTACAAGTTCTTACCATGCAGCAGGTGGTGACGGGCAACCAGCGGTGTCAAATAACTCCGAAGATTGAGTAAAGCGATTGCCAGGTGAATGTACGTATACACGGTGTAGAAATATGTGGAGCTGGGTTGGCTATATATGGTAGCAAAAGATTAGCAATAATCAATTCAGAGATGCAATGTTGAATAAACGCTCAACGACGGTACTGTGCTGGTCCTAGGCTAGACCGGACTAGAGACGCGAGCCTAGAACACTAATGAGGTCACGGCGTTGCACAACTAGCATCCGAATTTTGTTTTCTTTTTTCTCTCTTTTTTTTTCTCACACTTTTTTTTTCTTTTTCTTTCTCTCTCTTTTTTTTCTCACCCTCTTTCCAAAACAAACTAGATAAGATGTAGATTGGATCAAGCACAGATGTGAACGACCTCAACTATGATTATGACAATGAATGGTGGGTGGCACGATTTGGAAATTGATGGATGGGATGGTGGACAGCGGAAGGAATAACGATGCAGCGGCGGCGTGACTAATGTGAACAGAACTCGAAACTCTAAACGAACTAGACACTAAGACCAGCAACTCGACACGACGATGTAAACGATAATTCAACTATGCAAGCAATGAAAAGAAAATTGCAAAGGCTCAGACTGGCTTGGACAAAGGATGAATAGATCTAACTTTTTTTTGTGGCTTTTTTTTGGACAATAGGTAAGAAAATAAATCTAATCTAGGGAAAACTGGAAAGTCTCACCGAGCAACCTGAAAACTGATACCACTTGATAGAGGCGAGGGTTTGTGTCCCGATCTTTCGAGAGATGGTAACTATCGATTTGTGGAGCACGACTTTGACGATCAGACACAAACGTGCACGATGTTGCGCCTTAGCAATCGCTAAACCAATCCCTGAGGTTACTGACGATGCGGAAGCACGATCAGCCTGACCACGAAGGTCTATTCTGCACGCAATCGAAGAAAACAAGCAAGATATGTAATGCAATCTGATATTGACGAATATAGATGAAGTATTGATAATGGTGGGGGATCGAAAGCGGTCTTGGTCTGGTCGTTGGACACAAACGAAGTACACGAAGTGCAAGTGCTAACTTTTATAAACAAATCCCAGGAAAAAGTACTAGATGGATTACTTATATAGGAGTAAGGGGTGGCGGCCCAAGAGGTGGGAGGACGTCCCAAGGCAGCCTAAAACTAACCCTAGGTCGGCCAAGGCTCATGGGCCCAAGTGGAGGTATGCAAAACACCTTGGACTTATAGTTTGACTCGGATTCTGCTGCAGCGTCAGATTGTTTCATTGATAAACTCAACGCTCCGGACGAATTTTAAGGTGAATCCAATTGGGTTGAAAGAGCACAAAATCTATTCCAACAAAAAAAGAATCACCCAATTCGGAAGTCCGTATGAAAAAGTCTTGGCGTTTGAGTCAGGTAGTCTGTGCAGTCCGAATCTGAATCCAGAAACGTGGAGAGACTTGGACTCATATTCTCTTGGCCCAAAAGTGACGTGAAAAGGACTTTTTGAACAGCACATAAACTTCTCTTTTCCCTTATGTTCATATGTGGATTGACAAATGTCCCATACACCTGCAATTAGACATGGCACAAAAGTTTTGAATATTTTTGTCTTGGATGAATGAAAAAATTATATTGCATAGTTTGCATAGAAATCACCTCACAAAATATATAGTAGCAATATTTTTGGTCGTATCCAAGGTAGTCATGTCTCATCATTTACGATTGCAAGGCGCGACGTCCTCGCACGTGTCGTAGTCGGATCGTCAAAAGTCTACTCCACCAAAAACGAAGCTATCATCTATCGTAAAGATGGGGAACACCCCGCCTCTATAAGTTGGTATCAGATTCCCAGGTTGCTCGGTGAGATTTACAGTTTTGTTGTTAGATCGAGTCTGTTCTTCATACCTACAGTCAGGAAAAAAGCCAAAAAAAAAATAGGGTTAGTTCATCTCATCCGAACCAATCTGAGCCTTTGCATAATCTTTTAGGGTTTTGCTTTGTTGAATTGCGGTTGCATCGTCGTGTCAAGTTGCTGTCTTAGCGTCTGTTCTTTAGAGTTCGAGTTCTGTTAACAAGTTGTCACGCCCCGCCGCACCATCATCAGCGCCCCTACCATATACCACACAGCTTATCTGCTATTTCTCTGAGTCCATATACCACCACCGATCCGAAGTCCATATACCACCACCAAATCGAGTCCAATATACTACCAGTCATATACCATCACCAGTCCGAGTTCCACCATATTCATCTCTGCCACCAGTCCTAGTCCGAGTCCAGTATTTATTCCTTTATTTAGAGTACCAGATACGCGATACTGCGAGTCGTGAACAAGTCGGATTCCCCCAATTTTCGTTGCTACCCTAGAAGAAAAATAGTTCCAGTTTCAAAAAAAAAAACAAGTCTGGAAAATTCTGGCTAGGCAGTTTTTAGACATTTGTAGACTTTTTCGAAAAAAAATTGTTGCGGAGCAAAAAAAAAAAAAAGTGCAAAAAAAAAAAAAGAAAAAAAAATTCAGAGTGTGCTCCTCCCTTGTTTACGTGCAGCGCCGTATGATTTTTGTTAGGTTCTAGGCTCGCGTCTCTAGCACGGTCTAACCTAGGACCAGACACGTACCGTCTGAGAGTTTATTCAACATTGCATCTCTGAAGTGATTATTGCTGACCCTTTTTGCTACCATATATAAGCCTTCCCAGCTTACAAACATCTACATCGTGCGTTGACACCACCTGGCAATACGATCTGTCCAAGCTCTGAGAGTTTTGACTACAAGGGTGCGGATCACACATGGGTGGGGTAAGAACTGGTAAGAATGGGATTTGCTTGACGGATTTGTGACACACACACCACAACCACCACCACTTTTAGTAGGTGTAGGATCATATTCTTGTGTGTTTCTATTGCTGCTAACCATGGCAGGATCACAAAGCCGACGAGATTGACTGGGAGGAACATGAAGAACAGGAGTTGCCATGATAAATTCAGGCAAATGATGAGTGGCCAGGTGGGAGAGTGCCTAAACAGATTTGAAGAGGCCATGGAGAAGATAGATGGCAGGAGAAGTCGTTCGAGACAAAGCTGGATAACAAGTTTAATGAAATTGGCCTCACGCGTCTTCCCCAACCACCAACGCTGGCTTGCACCTGTCGCACCCTGAAACGACAACAACAACGCCCCCGTCCAAATCAGTATCGGACGAGCGAAGGTGTGTTCCTCTGAGGATGGCCAAACTTTGGTGCTGCTTGTACCTAATGTGATGCTTCTTTGGCTTCTGATCTGGTGCTGGTGCCGAGGAGGAGGATGATTACGCGGGGAGTATGAGGATGAGGTTGATCAAAATCCTAAAAGTGAAAACAC
>JAAAXO010000106.1:33822-146563 GCA_011799875.1 Thinopyrum elongatum | reverse complement strand
TGGGTCAACAACAGCGGCAAGGTTAAGGTAAAACGTACTGTTCGTGTGCATTTTAGTATCTCTCATATGCTGATTATGTTGATTGTGATGTGGTACCCATGCAAGCATGTTCCTTATTACTTGGTAGACCATGGCAATTTGATAAAAATTCTGTACACCATGGTAGAAACAATCAGTATACTCTGTCATAAGGATAAACATATTACTTTGCTTTCCTATGACTCCTGATTCTTGAAGATGATATTAATAGAGCTAGTAAATCAAAACAGGAGAAAATAAGAGTGAAAATCAGATTGTGGCAAAAGAATTTGAGCAAAAAATGAAGCCAATAATAAAACCATTAGTGTTGCTTCTGAAATAAATTGAAAGTGGCATGTTTACTTGCCACCAAATCTGATATTGATGAGCTAGATTTCAGCAAATTGTTTGCTATGCTTTTGTGTGCAAAAGGCATATTTCATCGAGGACGTGCCTTCTCTTGTGCTCCTCTGCGTGTCACTAACATTTTGCAGGAGTTCGCTGACGTCTTTCCACAAGACGTGCCACCGGGATTACCACCTATTCGCAGGATTGAGCATCAGATTGAGTTAATGCCGGTGCTTCGTTGCCAAACCGTGCGCCATACCGTACCAATCCAGAGGAGACGAAGAGATATGTCGTCAAGTACAGGAGCTGCTCGACAAAGGTATATACGCGAATCTCTAGTCCTTGTGTTGTTCTATTATACTAGTGCCAAAAAAGGATGGTACGTCGCGTATGTGTGTTGATTGTAGAGGCATTAATAAATTACTATTCGTTATCGTCATCCTATTCCTAGGCTAGATGATATGCTTTATGAATTGAGTGGCTCTACAAATTCTCCAAAGTTGATTTGCGTATTGGATACCATCAAATTCGTATGAAATGGGAGAGAATGGAAACAGCATTTAAAACTAAGTTCGGTTTATATGAGTGGTAGTCATGCCTTTTGGGTTAACTAATGCACCTATTACTTTCATGAGATTAATGAACGAAGTTTTACGTGCTTTCATTGGACGATTTGTGGTAGTTTACTTTTGATGATATATTGATTTATAGCAGATCTTTGAGAAACATTTGGAACATTACGTGCTGTTTTTATTGCTCTACGTGATGCACGCTTGTTTGGTAACCTTGGGAAGTGCACCTTTTGCATCGACCGCGTATCTTTTGGCTATGTTGTTACTCCACAGGGAATTGAAGTGATAAAGCCAAGATTGAAGCTATTGAGAGGTGGCCGCAGCCCAAAACGGTCACACAAGTGAGGAGTTTCCTTGGCCTCGCTGGTTCTACAGGCGTTTGTGAGAGATTTCAGTACCATGCTGCACCTTCTCAATGAGCTTACAAAGAAGGATGTGCCTTTTGTTTGGGGTACCTCACAGGAAGAAGCTTTCACGGTATTAAAAGAAAGTTGACACATTCTCCTTTACTCCAACTTCTGATTTTAATAAGACTTTGAGCTTGAATGTGATGCTAGTGGAATTGGATTAGGAGGTGTTTTATTACAAGGATGGCAAAACCTGTTGCATCTTTTCTGAAAAATGAGTGGGCCTAGTTGAACTATTCTACTTATGATAAAGAATTTATATGCTCTTGTTCGGACCTTAGAAAAAATGGCAACATTATTTGGCCCAAAGAATTTGTTATACATTCTGATCATGAATCTTTGAAACACATTAAAAGTCAAGCAAAACTGAACCGGAGACATGCTAAATGGGTTGAATTTATTGAGACTTTCCCTTATGTCATTAAACACAGAGGGTAAAGAAAATGTTATGGTGATGCTTTGTCTCGTCGTTATTACGATGCTTTCACAACTTGACTTAAAAATTTGGTTTGGAGACCCATAAGATCAATATGCGATGATGCTGAATTTAAAGATGTATTGCAGAATTGTAAGGAAGGGAGAACATGGAACAAGTTCGTCATTAATGATGGATTGTGGTTTCGTGCTAACAAGCTATGCATTCCAGCTAGCTCTGTTGTCTTTGTTGTTGCAGGAGGCATGGAGGAGGATTAATGGGACACTTGGCGTGAAGAAGACGGAGGAATACTTGCTAACATTTCTTTTGGCCAAAGATGAGACGGGAATGTGAGCTTTTGTTGCTCGCTGCACTACATGTCAAAAAGCTAAGTCACGACTCATCCTCATGATTTATATGCCTTTGCCTGTACCTAATTCCTTGGGAGGAATACTATGGACTTTGTTTAGGTTTACCTCAAACAAAGAAGGGGAGGGTAACATATTGTTGTCGTGGATAGGTTCTCGAAAATGGCACACTTTATACCATGTCATAAAAGCGATGATGTGTTAATGTTGCTGATTTGTTCTTTCGTGAAATTATACGCTTGCATGGTGTGCCAATACTATTGTTTCGATCGTGTACTAAATTTCTTAGCCACTTTGGAGATGTTTATGGGCTCAAGTTGGGAGACTAAATGCTTTTTAGTACTACATGTCACCCCCAAACGATGGACAAACTGAAGTAGTCAATAGAACATTGTCTACTATGCTTAGGGCTGTTTGAAGTAACAAGAAAATGTGGGAAGAATGCTGCCCATATTGAAATTGCTTATACTCGTCATTGCATTCTATACTAAGATGTGTCCTTTTGAAATTGTGTATGGTTTCCTTCCCCGTGCACCAATTGATTTGTTGACCTCTTCATATTCGGAGAAGGTTTAATGTTGATGACTCTTAACAAATGGCTGAATTGATCTTAAAAAATGCATGAGTTAAACTAAGGAGAACATTGAGTGTATGGGGAATGCGAAATATAAACTTGTGGAGATAAGGGTTAGAAAACATGTTGTTTTGCACCTGGAGATCTTGTTTGGTTAAATTTGCCGTAAGGAGAGATTTCCTGATTTGCGCAAATCAAAGCTAATGCCACGTTGGGTTGATTGGTGGCCTTTAAGTGTTAGAGGAAAATAAAGATAATGCATCTATAAACTTGAGCTGCCGTTTAGATTGGAGGTTAGTCCCACTTTAAATTGAAGATTTGAAGCATTATTGGGGGTGAGGACGAGGAGCTTCCGTCGAGGACGACTTAATTTCAAGAAGGGGAGGATGATGAGGACATCAATACCATGTTACACCCCCAACCCTGCTGCATACATACTGGACCAATTAATAGAAACTCGTGCACGCCAATTATGAAATGATCATGGTACTTTCGTTGCTGGTAATTGATTCTAATGTTCATGAGAATATGATGCTGCCTAAATTGGATTACATTTTGTTTTGCTTACAATGAAGGGCCTAGATTGGACAAGAAAGAGGCACTTGGAGCAAGTCAAGAATGGAGTGGATTAAGATGCGACAAGGAAGGGGGAACAAAGAACGGGTACAAGTGATGATTTCAGGACTTTGAAAGCCACCATAATGAGTGCAGGAAGCATTGGACGAAATAGACAAGATGCCACTTCATAAAGTTCGTTCCAGAGGCTTATACGTGCTTGCGTCACCTTATTATTGGGCCAGGCCCATGTAATTTCGAAATACTTGAGTATATGCTATTTTTAGGAGTCCGTATGTGTGGGGAAACAAGAGATAGGGTGGTTTCGGACCCCTCCTTCAAGGGCCACGAAATCCCCTCCTCTTCCTCCTATATACAGCCCTAGGGCCCGTTTAGACTTTGGGTTTGTTAGATTAAAAGTTCGCCAATGAGCTGCAAGTTTCGTTGTACTTCGTGGTAGTTTCGACGACCAGACCAGACGTCACAGAACCCACCTTGATCAAAAAGCTTTCATCTTATATTCGCGATATCCAATTGCAAACTTAGTTTTCTTGCTTGTTCTTCGTTGATTGCAGGAGATAGACCCTCGTGGTCAGGTTGATTGTGCTCCGGCGTGGTCAATTAACCTCTCGGAGTGCGTTTAGCGATTGCGTAAGGCGCGAACGACGTCCTGCAGTTCGTAGTTCGGAATCGTCAAAGTCTACCACCCAAAACGATTGCTATCATCTAATCGAAAGATCGGGGACACCCTCGCCTCTATCATCTCACTTGTAATAAGAGCAAAGTCTCCTCATTTTTCATATGCACTAGAGGATAATTACCCACCATCCTCAGGTAGCCAATATCACACGGAATTTGAATCTCTCGCATAATGCCTTTCCCTTACAACGATGACAAAATAATATTCAGTTGTGTGCCTGTTGATGCCATGGAAGAAGAAGAGCTCTGTTGAAGGCCCGACAGAGGTGTGCTCTTGCCCAGATAGTGTGGTGTGTGGGACTGATTTTGGTTATCACGGTTGGAGGTGGCAGCTGATGGAGATCGCGTGGTGCCAGTGCAGTAGAAGTGTGGAAGTAGAGATGCCACGCGGTGTCCATGATGAAGGTTGACCTGCAGATAAAGTTTAGTACTTCGCACCAATGACGTTGATCTTGCACTTCATGTTCAGCTTTCAAGCAAGATGGAATAATGAGTGATATATTTATACTCCTTATACTCAGAATGGTCTAAATCTCTCTATTTAATCACCATAAAACATGCAAGCATAGCCTTAATTATTCCTCAACAATACACATATAATCATGCCAGTTGTAATTCCTGATAAAATTCTTCTACAGAATTTTTTCCTTGTCTAACGCTTGCCATTTTGAAGTTAATTTCATGTTGATAAATGGGTGGAACCCCAACGAGTACGCATATAAGACAGAAGTTTTCCAAAGCATCCAAGTAGCTGGAATAGGATATCTATACAATGTTCAAGACCACCAAACACATGCCAAAAAAATAGTGAACAAGCAACCGCAAACAGCAGTAAGTAGCAACAGTCATCCGTGGGATATTGTAAGATGTTAAAGCGTCTTGTTCAGTTTCAACTCCAAGTAAGATGAATATCATGATTGTACCTACCCTCGAATGCCAAAGATATTCAACTTTAGTTTAGGGAGTGGTCTTGATCTCGTACTGGGGGGTGGTGCATCACCTACCGTTGCGATTATATGCATATGAGGACGACCCACGGTGGTGGTGCGGTGCTGGTAGGTTGCACGTTAATTCTGATTTTGATCAACCTATCCTCGTAATGGTCCTCCACCTCTGCAGTTAGCAGCAGGGCTACAGAAAGCATCCAATAGCAGTAGCAGCGGCAACAGAAGTTTGCTGGCTCAAGAGGAACACACTGCGCTCGTATGCTGGATCGCGACATGGAGGTGGGTGTGCCTGTTGTGCAACGGTTTTGATGTGCAACAAAGGCGGCTGGGGGGATGGGGGTAGACACGCGAGTACTTAATCGAATTTTTCGTCAAACTTGTGTCAAGTGTCTTCAATGTCATCAATTCCTCTCGAGTGCCTTTCCAAAGCTGGTCTTCAATCTCCCACCTGGTGACCAACATTCTGTTGAAATATCATGAAGCTCCTTCTGTATGTTCTTCTAGTCAATATCGTTGGCTTGTGGTCCTGCCATGGTTAGCGCCAAGAAACACACAAGAATTATGATCCCCTATAGACCTACTAGAAAGTGGTGGTGGTGGGGTGTCACAAATCGTCAAGCAAATCTCAAATCTTACCAGGTTTCCTTACCCAAGTACAGTAAGCAGGTGGTGATCGGGCAACCGTTGTAGTCAAAAAAACTTCCTGTCAAAGCTTGGGACAGAATGGCGATTGCCGGGGGTTGTCAAACGCCGAGGAGATATGTGTGGAGCTGGGAAGAGCTTATGATAGGTAGGGAAAAAATGTCAGCAATAAATCCAATTTCAGAGAGAGTTAATGATGCCAAAGTTGAATACACCGCTCAATGACTGGTACTGTGCTGATGGAGGACATCCAATACATTGTTACACCCCACAGCCCTTGCTCTAACATACTAGACCCAATTACTAGAAGCTCGCGCACGCCAATTAAATTATAAAGGGTACTTTCGTGTTTCTTGGTAATGATTCTAAATTTACATGAGAATTGATGCTGCCTAAATTGGATACATTGTTTGCTTACAAATGAAGGCCTAGCTTGGGGACAAGAAGAGAACCCCATTGGGAGCAAAGTTCACGCATGGAGATGATGGCATGCCACAAGGGGAACAAGAACGGAGTTACAAGGATGATTCAGCTTTGAAGCCACAATAATGTGTGCGGAAGCCTTGGACGAAATATACAGATGGTTCACTTCTAAATTTTCGCCAGAGGCTATTATAGGTGCTGAGTCACCTTATTATTGGGCCAGGCCCATGTTGAATTTCGAAATACTTGAGATAGACTATTTTTTAGGAGTCCCCGTATGTGTGGGGGAAACAAAGATAGGGTTGGTTTCGGACCCCTCCTTCAAAGGGGCCACGGAAATCCCCCCCTCTCCTCCATATATACAGCCTCTAGGGGCACCGTGTAGACTTTGGGTTTTGTTTGAGATTAAAAGTCGCCATAGCTGAAAACTTCGCTGTACTTTCGTTTGTGTTCAAAGACCAGACCAGACGTCACAGAAACCCCACCTTATCCATAAAGCTTTCATTTGATATTGCATATCCAGATGCAAATTCTTAGTTTTTGCTTGTTCTTAGTTTGCTTGCAGGGAGATAGACCCTCGTTGGTCAGGTTGATTGTGCTCCGGACAAGTGGTTCAATAACCTCCAGGAGTTGGTTAGCGATGTAAGGGCGCGACGTCCTCGCCACGTTAGTAGTCGGATCGTCAAAGTCTACTCCACCAAAAACGTAGCGATCATCTCACGAAAGATCGGGACACCCCCCTTATCAGTGCTGGTATACGACTAGACCGTACAGAGGTGAGCCTAGAACCACTAACAAAATCACAGGCGCCGGCAGGAAACAAGGGAAGGCACAACTCTGGGAATTTTTTTCGCTCTTTTTTTTTCGAGCTCCTTTTTTTTGCCCAAAATCACTATAATGGAGAGGTATACAAAACCTTCCCAAGTCAAAATAACTGGATAGGCACGAAAATTTTTGATATTTTTTTCGAAATCAAGGGAAGCGACGGACCAAAAAAAAAGTGCGATTAAAAAAATCAGTATGATGGTCACGTGTCTGAAAAGAATCAGAAAAGCCTAAAAAACAGGATAGGGAAAAAAATTAACTCTTGCAGAAATTGGCCTTAAAAATGCCGGGGGTCTCCAGACTTTTTTTTGCCCGAAAACCTACTAGACAAGGAAAGACCAAAATCGGAAAAATAGATGGATCTAAAAAACAATACCTAATATGAAAAGGAACAAGATTTGTGGTGGATATATGGTGGGTGGTATATGGTTAGCGGTTGATAGTATGGGGGTTTGTGGCAACGGGTGACAAACTTTGAACTGTGACAGAACTCGAAACTCTAAAAGGACTAGACGCTAAGAACAGCAACTAGGACCGACGATGCCCCGTAAATTCAAACAAAGCAAAACCCTAAAAGAGAAAGCAAAGGTCAGATTGGTTAGGAGATGTGAACTAACCCTAATTTTTTGCTTTTGTGGGACCAAAGGATGAAGAAAAGGACTCGATCTAAATACGAAAAAACTAGAAAAATCTCATCGGCAACCTGGAAATCTGATACCCACTTGATAGAGGCGAGGGTTCTGTTTGCCCCGTCTTTGATTGAGGAGGTGGCTATCATTTTGTGTGTGAGAGATGGAGAGACTTTGACGATCCGAATAAGACGTGTGAGGAAGTCGCGGCCTTAGCAATCGCTAAACAAACTCTGAGAGAGGTTATTGACCACGCCGAGAGCATGATCAACCTGACGGAGAAGGTCTATTTCCTGCAAGCAAATGAAGAACAAGAAAGAAACTGAAAATTGCAATCTGGCTATTGTGAATATAAGAGGAAGCTTTATTAATGAAGGTGGGGTTCTGTGACGTCTTGGTTGGTCGTTGAACACAAACGGAAGTACGAGAAGTTGACAGCTATGGCAAACTTTAATCTTAAAACAAAACCCAAAGTTCTAAACGACACCATAAGGGGTGTTTTTGGAGGAAGAGGGGGGAATTTCGTTTTGCCCTTGGAGGAGGTGATCGAGGCGAAGGATTTGGCCCGATGTTTCGATGAGATGGTAGCTATCATTTTTGTGGAGTCGACATTGACCGATCCGACTACGAAACGTGCGAGAAGTAGCGCCGTAGCAAATCGCCTAAACCAATGTTCCAAGGGTTTATTGACAATGCTGGAGCACCGATCAACCTGACCACGAGGGTAGGTTTCCTACGAGCAAACGAAGAACAAGGAAGAGAAAAACTGAGATTGCAATCTGGATGTATTGCGAAGATAAGAGGGAAAGCGTTAGTAATGACCATTGGATATAGTAAGGATGTGGATGTGGTCTTGTGGTGAGAGATAGCTTCTCCACCATCTCCATGCTAGCCAAGTTGTTGCAGCTCCCTCCATCTATGATGACGCGAACAGAACGTTCCTTCACAACTCCCTTTGTATGGAACAAATTATGCCTCTGATTTTGCTCAGCTTGTGTGACCTGCACACTCAAAACACGTTGAGCAACTAAACATTCATACCTGTCAGCGTCTTCAGGAGCCATGTATTGCGTCTCATGATCAGAGTCATCTCCACCGTGTTCTTCACTTGTAATAAGAGCCAAAGTCTCCTCATCATAGTCACTAGCGGACTCATACCCACCATCCTCAGTAGCAATCATAACACGCGGAGATTGGCATTCTCTCGCATAATGACCTCTTCCCTTACAACGATGACAAATAATATCATGTGTGTGCCCTGTTGATGCCATTGATGAAGAAGAGCTCTGGGCAGGCCCAGAAGGTGTACTCTTGGCAGATGGTGGTGGTGGTGCCTGTTTTCTTGTATCTCGGTTGGAATTGGCGGCTGAAGTCAGTGGTGCTGCAGTAGGACATGTGGGAGTAGAGGAGGCACGCGGTGTCCATGATGAAGATCGACCTGCAGAAAAATTAGTTCGCGCCAATGCCTGTCGATCCTGCACTTCACGTTCAGCTTTACAAGCAAGATGGAATAAACGAGTGATATTATTATACTCCTTATACTCTAGAATGGTCTGAATCTCTCTATTTAATCCACCCATAAAACGTGCAAGCATAGCTTCATTCTCCTCAACAATACCACATCTAATCATGCCACTTTGTAATTCCTGATAATATTCTTCTACAGAATTTTTTCCTTGTATTAAGCGCTGCAATTTTTGAACTAATTCACGTTGATAATATGGTGGAACCCAACGAGTACGCATAGCAGTTTTCAAAGCAGCCCAAGTAGTTGGAATAGGATATAATCTACAATGTTCAGACCACCATACACATGCAAAACTAGTAAAAGCACAAACAGCAGCAGCAACACGTCTCTCCTCGGGGTATTGTAAACATGTAAAACGTTGTTCAGTTTCTAACTCCCAAGTAAGATATATATCAGGAACATATCTACCCTCAAATGGTGGAATATTCAATTTCAGTTTAGGAAGATGGTCATGATCTCGTACCTGAGCTGGGAATGCAGCCCTACCATTGCGATTATTTGCGTGTGGACGACCTGGTGCTGGTACGTAGTTTTGATTTTGATCAACCTCATCCTCGTAATCGCCCGCATAATCGTCCTCCTCAGCAGCAGCAGGAGCCATAGAAGCATCAACAGTAGGTGCAGCGGCACCAGAAGTTTGACCAGGCTCAAGGGGAACGCGCTGTGCTCGTCCCACTTGATTTGGAAGGCGACGTTACAGGTGCAGCCGGCGGTGGTTGTGGAAGACGCGCGAGCAATTCATTAAACTTGTTATCGAGCTTTGTTTCGAACGTCTTCTCAATTCCATCTATCTTCTCCATGGCCTCTTCAAATCTGTTTAGCACATCTTGCACCTGTCCACTCATCATTTGCTGAAATTTATCATGTAGCTGTTTGTTCGTCATGTTCTCCCAATCAGTCTCATCGGCTTGTGATCCTGCCATGGTTAGCAGCAATAGAAACACACAAGAATATGATCCTACAGACTACTAGGAAGTGGTGGTGGTGGTGTATCACAAATCCGTCAAGCGAATCTCAAAGGCTTACCAGTTCTTACCCAGCAGCAGGTGGTGATCGGCAACCGTTTTAGTCAAAAACTCTTAAAGATTGGACAGAGCGATTGCCAGGTGGTGTTAAACGCACGACGTAGATGTATGTGGTGCTGGGAAGGCTTATGATATGGTAGCAAAAATGTCAGCAATAATCAATTCAGAGATGCAAAGTTGAATAAACGCTCAACGACGGTACTGTGCTGGTCCTAGGCTAGACCGTACTAGAGACGCGAGCCTAGAACACTAACAAAATCACGACGCGGCACGTAAACAAGGGAAGAGCACACTCTAAAAAAATTGTTTTTTTTTTGCGCTCCTTTTTTTTTGCAAAAAATCACTATAATGGCGAGTGTCTCAAAACTCTTCCCAAGTCAAACTAACAGGATTGGCACGAAATTTTTTTTTGACAATTTTTTTTTCAGAAATCAGGGCAGCGACGACGAAAAAGTGCGACAAAAAATCACTATGATGGCAAGTGTCTCAAAACGCTCCTTGGGACCTAAAAATAGGATAGGGAAAAAATATTTTTGACTGCCAAAATTTTGGCCTAAAAACTGCCCGGGGGTCTCCAGACTTTTTTTTCCGAAACCTACTCAGGCAAGAAAACACGAATCGGAAACTAGATGGATCTCGAAAACAAACCTAATATGAAAAGAACTCGGATTGGTGGTGGATATATGGTGGTGGTATATGGCAGCGGTGGTGGTATATGGTAGCGATGGTGGTATATGGATACGGATCGGTGGTGGTATATGGATACAGATCGGTGATGGTATATGGATTCAGAGCGGTGGCGGATAAGCGGTGGTGGTAGATGGCAGGGGCGATGATGATGCTGCGGCGGCGGCGTGACAACTTATGACCAGAACTCGAAACTCTAAAGGACTAGACGCTAAGACCAGCAACTAGACACGACGATGCAACCGCAAAATCAACAAAGCAAAAACCCTAAAAAGATCATGCAAAGGCTCAGATTGGTTCGGATATGATGAACTAACCCTATTTTTTTTATTTTTTTGGCTTTTTCGTGGACTGTAGGTATGAAAAACAGACTCAATCTAAACTACGAAAAACTGTCAAATCTCACCGAGCAACCTGAAAATCTGATACCACTTGATAGAGGCGAGGGTGTCCCGATCTTTCGATGAGATGATAGCTATCGTTTTTGGTGGAGAAGACTTTGACGATCCGACTACGAATGTGCGAGGACGTCGCGCCTTAGCAATCGCTAAACCAACTCCGAGAGGTTATTGACCACGCCAGAGCACAATCAACCTGACCACGAGGGTCTATCTCCTGCAAGCAAACGAAGAACAAGCAAGAAACTAAGATTTGCAATCTGGATATCGCGAATATAAGATGAAAGCTTTATTGATCAAGGTGGGGTTCTGTGACGTCTTGGTCTGGTCGTTGAACACAAACGAAGTACGCGAAGTTGCAGCTATGGCGAACTTTTAATCTAAACAAAACCCAAAGTCTAAACGGTGCCCTAAGGGCTGTATATATGGAGGAAGAGGAGGGGATTTCGTGGCCCTTGAAGGAGGGGTCCGAAACCAACCCTATCTCTTGTTTCCCCACACATACGGACTCTAAAAACAGCCTATACTCAAGTATTTCAAAATTACATGGGCCGGGCCCAATAATAAGGTGACGCAGCACCTATAATAGCCTCTAGACGAAATTTATGAAGTGGCATCTTGTATATTTCGTCCAAGGCTTCCTGCACTCATTATGGTGACTTCAAAGTCCTGAAATCATCACTTGTAACTCCGTTCTTGTTCCCCTTGCGCATGCCATCATCTCCATGCTTGAACTTGCTCCAAGGTTCCTCTTTCTTGTCCAAGCTAGGCCCTTCATTTGTAAGCAAAACAAATGTATCCAATTTAGGCAGCATCATATTCTCATGAACATTAGAATCATTAACAAGAAACGAAAGTACCTGATAATTTAATTGGCGTGCGCGAGTTCTAGTAATTGGTCCAGTATGTATAGCAGCAGGGGCTGTGGGTGTAACAATGGTATTGATGTCCTCATCAGAAGAACAGAGTGGAGATGATTCTGACAATGAGACGCAATACATGGTTGTTGAAGACGCTGACAGGTATGAAATTTTAGTTGCTCAACGTGTTTTGAGTGTGCAGGTAACACAAGCTGAGCAAAATCAGAGGCATAATTTGTTCCATACAAAGGGAGTTGTGACGGAACGTTCTGTCCGCATCATCATTGATGGAGGGAGTTGCAACAACTTGGCTAGCATGGAGATGGTGGAGAAGCTATCTCTCACCACAAGACCACATCCACATCCTTACTACATCCAATGGTTCAACAACAGTGGCAAGGTTAAGGTAACATGTACTGTTCGTGTGCATTTTAGTATCTCTACATATGCTGATGATGTTGATTGTGATGTGGTACCCATGCAAGCATGTTCCTTATTACTTGGTAGACCATGGCAATTTGATAAAAAAAATTGTACACCATGGTAGAAACAATCAGTATACTCTTGTTCATAAGGATAAACATATTACTTTGCTTCCTATGTCTCCTGATTCCATTTTGAAAGATGATATTAATAGAGATAATAAAGCAAAACAGGAGGAAAATAAGAGTGGAAATCAGATTGTGGCAAAAGAATTTGAGCAACAAATGAAGCCTAATAATAAACCATCTAGTGTTGCTTCTGAAATTAAATTGAAAGTACATGTTTACTTGCCACCAAATCTGATATTGATGAGCTAGATTTCAGCAAATCTGTTTGCTATGCTTTTGTGTGCAAAGAGGCATTATTTTCATTTGAGGATGTGCCTTCCTCTTTGCCTCCTGCTGTCCTAACATTTTGCAGGAGTTCGCTGACGTCTTTCCACAAGACGTGCCACCGGGATTACCACCTATTCGAGGGATTGAGCATCAGATTGACTTAATTCCTAGTGCATCGCTACCCAACAGTGCACCATACCGCACCAATCCAGAGGAGACGAAGGAGATTATGCGTCAAGTCCAGGAGCTGCTCGACAAAGGTTACATACGCGAATCCCTTAGTCCTTGTGTTGTTCCTATTATTCTAGTACCGAAAAAGGATGGTACATCGGGTATGTGTGTTGATTGTAGAGGCATTAATAATATTAATATTCTTTATCGTCATCCTATTCCTAGGCTAGATGATATGCTTGATGAATTGAGTGTCTCTACAATATTCTCCAAAGTTGATTTGCGTAGTGGATACCATCAAATTCGTATGAAATTGGGGGATGAATGGAAAAAAGCATTTAAAACTAAGTTTGGATTATATGAGTGGTTAGTCATGTCTTTTGGGTCAACTATTGCACCTAGTATTTTCATGAGATTAATGAACGAAGTTTTACGTGCTTTCATTGGACGATTTGTGTAGTCTATTTTGATGATATACTGATTTATAACAGATCTTTGGAGGAACATTTGGAACATTTACGTGCTATTTTTATTGCTCTACGTGATGCACGTTTGTTTGGTAACCTTGGGAAGTGCACCCTTTCTTGGCTATGTTGTTACTCCACAGGGAATTGAAGTTGATAAAGCCAAGATTGAAGCTATTGAGAGTTGGGCGCAGCCCAAAACAGTCACACAGGTGAGGAGTTTTCTTGGCCTTGCCGGTTTATATAGGCGTTTTGTGAGAGATTTCAGCACCATTGTTGCACTTCTCAATGAGCTTAAAAAGAAGGATGTGCCTTTTGTTTGGGGTACCGCACAGGAAGAGGCCTTCACGGTATTGAAAGATAAGTTGACACCTTCTCCTTTACTCCAACTCGCTGATGTTAATTAGACTTTTGAGCTTGAATGTGATGCTAGTAGAATTGGATTAGGAGGTGTATTATTACAAGATGGCAACCCTGTTGCATACTTCTCTGAAAAACTGAGTGGGCCTAGTCTGAACTATTCTACTTATGATAAAGAATTATATACTCTTGTTCGGACCTTAGAAACATGGCAACATTATTTATGGCCCAAAGAATTTGTTATACATTCTGATCATGAATCTTTGAAACACATTAAAAGTGAAGCAAAACTGAACCATAGCCATGCTAAATGGGTTGAACTCACTGAGACTTTCCCTTATGTCATTAAACACAAGAAGGGTAAAGAAAATGTTATTGCTGATGCATTGTCTCGTCGTTATACCATGCTTTCACAACTTGACTAGAAAATATTTGGTTTGGAGACCATCAAAGATCAATATGTGCATGATGCTGAATTTAAAGATGTGTTGCAGAATTGTAAAGAAGGGAGAACATGGAACAAGTTCATCGTTAACGATGGATTTGTGTTTCGTGCTAACAAGCTATGCATTCCAGCTAGCTCTGTTCATCTTTTGTTGTTGCAGGAGGCGCATGGAGAAGGATTAATGGGACATTTCGGCGTGCAGAAGATGGAGGATACTTGCTACACATTTCTTTTGGCCAAAGATGAGACGGAATGTTGAGCGATTTGTTGCTCACTGCACTACATGTCAAAAAGCTAAGTCACAACTCAATCCTCATGGTTTATATATGCCTTTGCCTGTACCTAGTGTTCATTGGGAGGATATATCTATGGACTTTCTTTTAGGTTTACCTCGAACAAAGAAGGGGAGGGATAGTGATGAGGACATCAATACCATTGTTACACCCACAGCCCCTGCTTCTATACATACTGGACCAATTACTAGAGCTCGCGCACGCCAATTAAAATATCAGGTACTTTCGTTTCTTGGTAATGATTCTAAAGTTCATAAGAATATGATGCTGCCTAAATTGGATACATTTGTTTTGCTTACAAATGAAGGGCCTAGCTTGGACAAGAAAGAGGAACCTTGGAGCAAGTTCAAGCATGGAGATGATGGCATGCACAAGGGGAACAAGAACGGAGTTACAAGTGATGATTTCAGGACTTTGAAGCCACCATAATGAGTGCAGGAAGCCTTGGACGAAATATACAAGATGTCACTTCATAAATTTCGTCCAGAGGCTATTATAGGTGCTGCGTCACCTTATTATTGGGCCAGGCCCATGTAATTTCGAAATACTTGAGTATAGGCTGTTTTTAGAGTCCGTATGTGTGGGGAAACAAGAGATAGGGTTGGTTTCGGACCCCTCCTTTAAGGGCCACGAAATCCCCTCCTCTTCCTCCATATATACAGCCCTTAGGGCACCGTTTAGACTTTGGGTTTTGTTTAGATTAAAAGTTCGCCATAGCTGCAACTTCGCGTACTTCGTTTGTGTTCAACGACCAGACCAAGACGTCACAGAACCCCACCTTGATCAATAAAGCTTTCATCTTATATTCGCAATATCCAGATTGCAAATCTTAGTTTCTTGCTTGTTCTTCGTTTGCTTGCAGGAGATAGACCCTCGTGGTCAGGTTGATTGTGCTCCGGCGTGGTCAATAACCTCTCGGAGTTGGTTTAGCAATTGCTAAGGCGCGACGTCCTCGCACGTTCGTAGTCGGATCGTCAAAGTCTACTCCACCAAAAACGATAGCTATCATCTCATCGAAAGATCGGGACACCCTCGCCTCTATCATGTTGTTACTCCACAGGGAATTGAAGTTGATAAAGCCAAGATTGAAGCTATTGAGAGTTGGCCACAGCCCAAAACAGTCACTCAAGTGAGGAGTTTTCTTGGACTCGCTGGTTTCTATAGGCGTTTTGTGAGAGATTTCAGCACCATTGCTGCACCTCTCAATGAGCTTACAAAGAAGGATGTGCCTTTTGTTTGGGGTACCTCACAGGAAGAAGCCTTCACGGTATTGAAAGATAAGTTGACACATGCTCCTTTACTCCAACTTCCTGATTTTAATAAGACTTTTGAGCTTGAATGTGATGCTAGTGGAATTGGATTAGGAGGTGTTTTATTACAAGATGGCAAACCTGTTGCATACTTTTCTGAAAAATTGAGTGGGCCTAGTCTGAACTATTCTACTTATGATAAAGAATTATATGCTCTTGTTCGGACCTTAGTAACATGGCAACATTATTTATGGCCCAAAGAATTTGTTATACATTCTGATCATGAATCTTTGAAACACATTAAAAGTCAAGCAAAACTGAACCGTAGACATGCTAAATGGGTTGAATTTATTGAGACTTTCCCTTATGTCATTAAACACAAGAAGGGTAAAGAAAATGTTATTGCTGATGCATTGTCTCGTCGTTATACTATGCTTTCACAACTTGACTTTAAAATATTTGGTTTGGAGACCATCAAAGATCAATATGTGCATGATGCTGAATTTAAAGATGTATTGCAGAATTGTAAGGAAGGGTAGAAAACATGTTGTGTTTGCACCTGGAGATCTTGTTTGGTTACATTTGCGTAAGGATAGATTTCCTGATTTGCGCAAATCAAAGCTAATGCCACGTGCTGATGGTCCTTTTAAGGTGTTAGAGAAAATAAATGATAATGCATATAAACTTGAGCTGCCTGCAGATTTTGGGGTTAGTCCCACTTTTAACATTGCAGATCTGAAGCCTTATTTGGGTGAGGAAGATGAGCTTCCGTCGAGGACGACTTCATTTCAAGAAGGGGAGGATGATGAGGACATCAATACCATTGTTACACCCACAGCCACTGCTTCTATACATACTGGACCAATTACTAGAGCTCGCGCACGTCAATTAAAATATCAGGTACTTTCGTTTCTTGGTAATGATTCTAAAGTTCATGAGAATATGATGCTGCCTAAATTGGATACATTTGTTTTGCTTACAAATGAAGGGCCTAGCTTGGACAAGAAAGAGGAACCTTGGAGCAAGTTCAAGCATGGAGATGATGGCATGCACAAGGGGAACAAGAACGGAGTTACAAGTGATGATTTCAGGACTTTGAAGCCACCATAATGAGTGCAGGAAGCCTTGGACGAAATATACAAGATGTCACTTCATAAATTTCGTCCAGAGGCTATTATAGGTGCTGCGTCACCTTATTATTGGGCCAGGCCCATGTAATTTCGAAATACTTGAGTTTAGGCTGTTTTTAGAGTCCGTATGTGTGGGGAAACAAGAGATAGGGTTGGTTTCGGACCCCTCCTTCAAGGGCCACGAAATCCCCTCCTCTTCCTCCATATATACAGCCCTTAGGGCACCGTTTAGACTTTGGGTTTTGTTTAGATTAAAAGTTCGCCATAGCTGCAACTTCGCGTACTTCGTTTGTGTTCAACGACCAGACCAAGACGTCACAGAACCCCACCTTGATCAATAAAGCTTTCATCTTATATTCGCAATATCCAGATTGCAAATCTTAGTTTCTTGCTTGTTCTTCGTTTGCTTGCAGGAGATAGACCCTCGTGGTCAGGTTGATTGTGCTCCGGCGTGGTCAATAACCTCTCGGAGTTGGTTTAGCGATTGCTAAGGCGCGACGTCCTCGCACGTTCGTAGTCGGATCGTCAAAGTCTACTCCACCAAAAACGATAGCTATCATCTCATCGAAAGATCGGGACACCCCCACCTCTATCAAGTGGTATCAGATTTCCAGGTTGCTCAGTGAGATTTTACAGTTTTTCGTAGTTTAGATCGAGTCTGTTCTTCATACCTACAGTCCACGAAAAAGCCAAAAAAAAAATTAGGGTTAGTTCATCATATCCGAACCAATCTGAGCCTTTGCATAATCTTTTTAGGGTTTTTGCTTTGTTGAATTTGCGGTTGCATCGTCGTGTCTAGTTGCTGGTCTTAGCGTCTAGTCCTTAGAGTTTCGAGTTCTGTCACAGTTTGTCACGCCGCCGCCGCACCATATACCACCACCGCTGCCATATACCACCACCGCTGCCATATTCTACCACCATATATCCACCACCAATCCGAGTTCTTTTTATATTAGATTTGTTTTCGAGACCCATCTATTTTCCGATTCGTGTTTCCTTGCCTGAGTAGGATTCGGAAAAAAAAACTGGCATTCAAAAATATTTTTTCCCTATCCTATTTTTAGGTCCCAGGGAGCATTTTGAGACACTCGCCATCAGTGATTTTTTGTCGCACTTTTTCGTCGTCGCTGCCCTGATTTCCGAAAAAAAAAATTGTCAAAAAAAATTTCATGCCAATCCTGATAGTTTGACTTGGGAAGAGTTTTGAGACACTCGCCATTATAGTGATTTTTTTTGCAAAAAAAAACATAAAGGAGCGCAAAAAAAAAACGAATTTTTTTTTAGAGTGTGCTCTTCCCTTGTTTATGTGCCGCGCCGTGATTTTGTTAGTGTTCTAGGCTCGCGTCTCTAGTACGGTCTAGCCTAGGACCAGCACAGTACCGTCGTTGAGCGTTTATTCAACTTTGCATCTCTGAATTGATTATTGCTGACCCTTTTTGCTACTATATCATAAGCCTTCCCAGCACCACATACATCTACGTCGTGCGTTTGACACCACCTGGCAATCGCTCTGTCCAATCTTTAAGAGTTTTGACTACAACGGTTGCCGATCACCACCTGCTGCTGGGTAAGAACTGGTAAGCATTTGAGATTCGCTTGACGGTTTTGTGATACACCACCACCACCACTTCCCAGTAGTCTGTAGGATCATATTCTTGTGTGTTTCTATTGCTGCTAACCATGGCAGGATCACAAGCCGATGAGACTGAATGGGAGAACATGATGAACAAACAGCTATATGATAAATTTCAGCAAATGATGAGTGGACAGGTGCAAGATGTGCTAAACGGATTTGAAGAGGCCATGGAGAAGATAGACGGAATTGAGAAGACGTTCGAAACAAAGCTCGATAACAAGTTTAATGAATTGCTCGCGCGTCTTCCACAACCACCGCCGGCTGCACCTGTCGCACCTCTACAACAACAACAACGTCGCCTTCCAAATCAAGTGGGACGAGCACAGCGCGTTCCCCTTGAGCCTGGTCAAACTTCTGGTGCCGCTGCACCTACTGTTGATGCTTCTATGGCTCCTGCTGCCGCTGAGGAGGACGATTATGCGGGCGATTACGAGGATGAGGTTGATCAAAATCAGAACTACATGCAACCACCACCACCAGGTCGTCCACATGCAAATAATCGCAATGGTTGATAGAGGCGAGGGAGTCCCGATCTTTCGATGAGATGATAGCTATCGTTTTTGGTCGAGTAGACTTTGACGATTCGACTACGAACGTGCGAGGTCGTCGCGCCTTAGCAATCGCTAAACCAACTCCGAGAGGTTATTGACCACGCCGGAGCACAATCAACCTGACCACGAGGGTCTATCTCCTGCAAGCAAACGAAGAACAAGCAAGAAACTAAGATTTGCAATCTGGATATTGCGAATATAAGATGAAAGCTTTATTGATCAAGGTGGGGTTCTGTGACGTCTTGGTCTGGTCGTTGAACACAAACGAAGTACGCGAAGTTGCAGCTATGGCGAACTTTTAATCTAAACAAAACCCAAAGTCTAAACAGTGCCCTAAGGGCTGTATATATGGAGGAAGAGGGGGGGATTTCGTGGCCGTTGAAGGAGGGGTCTGAAACCAACCCTATCTCTTGTTTCCCCACACATACGGACTCTAAAAATAGCCTATACTCAAGTATTTCGAAATTACATGGGCCTGGCCCAATAATAAGGTGACGCAGCACCTATAATAGCCTCTGGACGAAATTTATGAAGTGGCATCTTGTATATTTCGTCCAAGGCTTCCTGCACTCCTTATGGTGGCTTCAAAGTCCTGAAATCATCACTTGTAACTCCGTTCTTGTTCCCCTTGCGCATGCCATCATCTCCATGCTTGAACTTGCTCCAAGGTTCCTCTTTCTTGTCCAAGCTAGGCCCTTCATTTGTAAGCAAAACAAATGTATCCAATTTAGGCAGCATCATATTCTCATGAACTTTAGAATCATTATGATAGAGGCGAGGGTGTCCCGATATTTCGATGAGATGATATCTATCGTTTTTGGTGGAGTAGACTTTGACGATCCGACTACGAACGTGCGAGGACGTCGCGCCTTAGCAATCGCTAAACCAACTCCGAGAGGTTATTGACCACGCCGGAGCACAATCAACCTGACCACGAGGGTCTATCTCCTGCAAGCAAACGAAGAACAAGCAAGAAACTAAGATTTGCAATCTGGATATTGCGAATATAAGATGAAAGCTTTATTGATCAAGGTGGGGTTCTGTGACGTCTTGGTCTGGTCGTTGAACACAAACGAAGTACGCGAAGTTGCAGCTATGGCGAACTTTTAATCTAAACAAAACCCAAAGTCTAAACGGTGCCCTAAGGGCTGTATATATGGAGGAAGAGGGGGGGATTTCGTGGCCCTTGAAGGAGGGGTCCGAAACCAACCCTATCTCTTGTTTCCCCACACATACGGACTCTAAAAATAGCCTATACCCAAGTATTTCGAAATTACATGGGCCTGGCCCAATAATAAGGTGACGCAGCACCTATAATAGCCTCTGGACGAAATTTATGAAGTGGCATCTTGTATATTTCGTCCAAGGCTTCCTGCACTCCTTATGGTGGCTTCAAAGTCCTGAAATCATCACTTGTAACTCCGTTCTTGTTCCCCTTGCGCATGCCATCATCTCCATGCTTGAACTTGCTCCAAGGTTCCTCTTTCTTGTCCAAGCTAGGCCCTTCATTTGTAAGCAAAACAAATGTATCCAATTTAGGCAGCATCATATTCTCATGAACTTTACAATCATTACCAAGAAACGAAAGTACCTGATAATTTAATTGGCGTGCGCGAGCTCTAGTAATTGGTCCAGTATGTATAGAAGCAGGGGCTGTGGGTGTAACAATGGTATTGATGTCCTCATCATCCTCCCCTTCTTGAAATGAAGTCGTCCTCGACGGAAGCTCATCTTCCTCACCCAAATAAGGCTTCAGATCTGCAATGTTAAAAGTGGGACTAACCCCAAAATCTGCAGGCAGCTCAAGTTTATATGCGTTATCATTTATTTTCTCTAACACCTTAAAAGGACCATCAGCACGTGGCATTAGCTTTGATTTGCGCAAATCAGGAAATCTATCCTTACGCAAATGTAACCAAACAAGATCTCCAGGTGCAAACACAACATGTTTTCTACCCTTATCTCCAGCAAGTTTATATTTAGCATTCATACGCTCAATGTTCTCCTTAGTTAACTCATGCATTTTTAAGATCAATTCAGCACGTTGTTTAGCATCAAAATTAACCTTCTCCGAAGATGGAAGAGGCAACAAATCAATAGGTGCACGAGGTAGGAAACCATATACAATTTCAAAAGGGCACATCTTCGTAGTAGAATGCAACGAACGATTATAAGCAAATTCAATATGAGGCAAGCATTCTTCCCACATTTTCTTGTTATTCTTCAAAACAGCCCTAAGCATAGTAGACAAAGTTCTATTGACTACTTCAGTTTGTCCATCAGTTTGGGGGTGACAAGTAGTACTAAAAAGCAGTTTAGTCCCCAACTTAGCCCATAAACATCTCCAAAAGTGGCTAAGAAATTTGGTATCACGATCTGAAACAATAGTATTTGGCACACCATGCAAGCGAATAATTTCACGAAAGAACAAATCAGCAACATTAGCAGCATCATCGCTTTTATGACATGGTATAAAGTGTGCCATTTTCGAGAACCTATCCACGACAACAAATATGCTATCCCTCCCCTTCTTTGTTCGAGGTAAACCCAAAACAAAGTCCATAGATATATCCTCCCATGGAACACTAGGTACACGCAACGGCATATATAAACCATGAGGATTGAGTCGTGACTTAGCTTTTTGACATGTAGTGCAGCGAGCAACAAAGCGCTCAACATCCCGTCTCATCTTTGGCCAAAAGAAATGTGTAGCAAGTACATCCTCCGTCTTCTTTACGCCAAAGTGTCCCATTAATCCTCCTCCATGCGCCTCCTGCAACAACAAAAGACGAACGGAGCTAGCTGGAATGCATAGCTTGTTAGCACGAAACACAAATCCATCGTTAACGACGAACTTGTTCCATGTTCTCCCTTCTTTACAATTCTGCAATACATCTTTAAATTCAGCATCATGCACATATTGATCTTTGATGGTCTCCAAACCAAATATTTTAAAGTCAAGTTGTGAAAGCATAGTATAACGACGAGACAATGCATCAGCAATAACATTTTCTTTACCCTTCTTGTGTGATAGAGGCGAGGGTGTCCCGATCTTTCGATGAGATGGTAGTTATCGTTTTTGGTGGAGTAGACTTTGACGATCCGACTACGAACGTGCGAGGACGTCGTGCCTTAGCAATCGCTAAACCAACTCCGAGAGGTTATTGACCACGCCGGAGCACAATCAACCTGACCACGAGGGTCTATCTCCTGCAAGCAAACGAAGAACAAGCAAGAAACTAAGATTTGCAATCTGGATATTGCGAATATAAGATGAAAGCTTTATTGATCAAGGTGGGGTTCTGTGACGTCTTGGTCTGGTCGTTGAACACAAACGAAGTACGCGAAGTTGCAGCTATGGCGAACTTTTAATCTAAACAAAACCCAAAGTCTAAACGGTGCCCTAAGGGCTGTATATATGGAGGAAGAGGGGGGGATTTCGTGGCCCTTGAAGGAGGGGTCCGAAACCAACCCTATCTCTTGTTTCCCCACACATACGGACTCTAAAAATAGCCTATACTCAAGTATTTCGAAATTACATGGGCCTGGCCCAATAATAAGGTGACGCAGCACCTATAATAGTCTCTGGACGAAATTTATGAAGTGGCATCTTGTATATTTCGTCCAAGGCTTCCTGCACTCCTTATGGTGGCTTCAAAGTCCTGAAATCATCACTTGTAACTCCGTTCTTGTTCCCCTTGCGCATGCCATCATCTCCATGCTTGAACTTGCTCCAAGGTTCCTCTTTCTTGTCCAAGCTAGGCCCTTCATTTGTAAGCAAAACAAATGTATCCAATTTAGGCAGCATCATATTCTCATGAACTTTAGAATCATTACCAAGAAACGAAAGTACCTGATAATTTAATTGGCGTGCGCGAGCTCTAGTAATTAGTCCAGTATGTATAGAAGCAGGGGCTGTGGGTGTAACAATGGTATTGATGTCCTCATCATCCTCCCCTTCTTGAAATGAAGTCGTCCTCGACGGAAGCTCATCTTCCTCACCCAAATAAGGCTTCAGATCTGCAATGTTAAAAGTCGGACTAACCCCAAAATCTGCAGGCAGCTCAAGTTTATATGCGTTATCATTTATTTTCTCTAACACCTTAAAAGGACCATCAGCACGTGGCATTAGCTTTGATTTGCGCAAATCAGGAAATCTATCCTTACGCAAATGTAAGCAAACAAGATCTCCAGGTGCAAACACAACATGTTTTCTACCCTTATCTCCAGCAAGTTTATATTTAGCAATCATACGCTCAATGTTCTCCTTAGTTAACTCATGCATTTTTAAGATCAATTCAGCACATTGTTTAGCATCAAAATTAACCTTCTCCGAAGATGGAAGAGGCAACAAATCAATTGGTGCACGAGGAAGGAAACCATACACAATTTCAAAAGGACACATCTTAGTAGTAGAATGCAATGAACGATTATAAGCAAATTCAATATGAGGCAAGCATTCTTCCCACATTTTCTTGTTATTCTTCAAAACAGCCCTAAGCATAGTAGACAATGTTCTATTGACTACTTCAGTTTGTCCATCAGTTTGGGGGTGACATGTAGTACTAAAAAGCAGTTTAGTCCCCAACTTAGCCCATAAACATCTCCAAAAGTGGCTAAGAAATTTTGTATCACGATCTGAAACAATAGTATTTGGCACACCATGCAAGCGTATAATTTCACGAAAGAACAAATCAGCAACATTAACAGCATCATCGCTTTTATGACATGGTATAAAGTGTGCCATTTTCGAGAACCTATCCACGACAACAAATATGCTATCCCTCCCCTTCTTTGTTCGAGGTAAACCTAAAACAAAGTCCATAGATATATCCTCCCAAGGAACACTAGGTACAGGCAAAGGCATATATAAACCATGAGGATTGAGTCGTGACTTAGCTTTTTGACATGTAGTGCAGCGAGCAACAAAACGCTCAACATCGCGTCTCATCTTTGGCCAAAAGAAATGTGTAGCAAGTATATCCTCCGTCTTCTTCACGCCAAAGTGTCCCATTAATCCTCCTCCATGCGCCTCCTGCAACAACAAAAGACGAACAGAGCTAGCTGGAATGCATAGCTTGTTAGCACGAAACACAAATCCATCGTTAACGACGAACTTGTTCCATGTTCTCCCTTCCTTACAATTCTGCAATACATCTTTAAATTCAGCATCATGCACATATTGATCTTTGATGGTCTCCAAACCAAATATTTTAAAGTCAAGTTGTGAAAGCACAGTATAACGACGAGACAATGCATCAGCAATAACATTTTCTTTACCCTTCTTGTGTTTAATGACATAAGGGAAAGTCTCAATAAATTCAACTCATTTAGCATGTCTACGGTTCAGTTTTGCTTGACTTTTAATGTGTTTCAAAGATTCATGATCAGAATGTATAACAAATTCTTTGGGCCATAAATAATGTTGCCATGTTTCTAAGGTCCGAACAAGAGCATATAATTCTTTATCATAAGTAGAATAGTTCAGACTAGGCCCACTCAATTTTTCAGAAAAGTATGCAACAGGTTTGCCATCTTGTAATAAAACACCTCCTAATCCAATTCCACTAGCATCACATTCAAGCTCAAAAGTCTTATTAAAATCAGGAAGTTGGAGTAAAGGAGCATGTGTCAACTTATCTTTCAATACCGTGAAGGCTTCTTCCTGTGAGGTACCCCAAACAAAAGGCACATCCTTCTTTGTAAGCTCATTGAGAGGTGCAGCAATGGTGCTGAAATCTCTCACAAAACGCCTATAGAAACCAGCGAGTCCAAGAAAACTCCTCACTTGAGTGACCGTTTTGGGCTGTGGCCAACTCTCAATAGCTTCAATCTTGGCTTTATCAACTTCAATCCCCTGTGGAGTAACAACATAGCCAAGAAAAGATACTCGGTCGGTGCAAAAGGTGCACTTCCCAAGGTTACCAAACAAACGTGCATCACGTAAAGCAATAAAAACAGCACGTAAATGTTCCAAATGTTCCTCCAAAGATCTGCTATAAATCAGTATATCATCAAAATAGACTACCACAAATCGTCCAATGAAAGCACGTAAAACTTCGTTCATTAATCTCATGAAAGTACTAGGTGCATTAGTTAACCCAAAAGGCATGACTAACCACTCATATAATCCAAACTTTGTTTTAAATGCTGTTTTCCATTCATCCCCAATTTCATACGAATTTGATGGTATCCACTACGCAAATCAACTTTGGAGAATATTGTAGAGCCACTCAATTCATCAAGCATATCATCTAGTCTAGGAATAGGATGACGATAACGAATAGTAATATTATTAATGCCTCTACAATCAACACACATACGCGATGTACCATCCTTTTTCGGCACTAGAATAATAGGAACAGCACAAGGACTAAGGGATTCGCGTATATAACCTTTGTCGAGCAACTCCTGTACTTGACGCATAATCTCCTTCGTCTCCTCTGGATTGGTACGGTATGGCGCACGGTTTGGCAACGAAGCACCGGGAATTAAGTCAATCTGATGCTCAATCCCGCGAATAGGTGGTAATCCCGGTGGCACGTCTTGTGGAAAGACGTCAGCGAACTCCTGCAAAATGTTAGTGACCGCAGGAGGCAAAGAGGAAGGCACGTCCTCGAATGAAAATAACGCATCTTTGCACACAAAAGCATAGCAAACAGAATTGCTGAAATCTAGATCATCAATATCAGATTTGGTGGCAAGTAAGCATGCACTTTTCAATTTAATTTCAGAAGCAACACTAGATGGTTTATTATTAGGCTTCATTTGTTGCTCAAATTCTTTTGCCACAATCTGATTTTCACTCTTATTTTTCTCCTGTTTTGCTTTACTAGCTCTATTAATATCATCTTTCAAAATAGAATCAGGAGTCATAGGAAGCAAAGTAATATGTTTATCCTTATGAACAAGAGTATACTGATTGTTTCTACCATGGTGTACAGAATTTTTATCAAGTAATAATGAACATGCTTGCATGGGTACCACATCACAATCAACATAATCAGCATATGTAGATGATAGAGGCGAGGGTGTCCCGATCTTTCGATGAGATGATAGCTATCGTTTTTGGTGGAGTAGACTTTGACGATCCGACTACGAACGTGCGAGGACGTCGCGCCTTAGCAATCGCTAAACCACCTCCCAGAGGTTATTGACCACGCCGGAGCACAATCAACCTGACCACGAGGGTCTATCTCCTGCAAGCAAACGAAGAACAAGCAAGAAACTAAGATTTGCAATCTGGATATTGTGAATATAAGATGAAAGCTTTATTGATCAAGGTGGGGTTCTGTGACGTCTTGGTCTGGTCGTTGAACACAAACGAAGTACGCGAAGTTGCAGCTATGGCGAACTTTTAATCTAAACAAAACCCAAAGTCTAAACAGTGCCCTAAGGGCTGTATATATGGAGGAAGAGGAGGGAATTTCGTGGCCCTTGAAGGAGGGGTCCGAAACCAACCCTATCTCTTGTTTCCCCACACATACGGACTCTAAAAACAGCCTATACTCAAGTATTTCGAAATTACATGGGCCTGGCCCAATAATATGGTGACGCAGCACCTATAATAGCCTCTGGACAAAATTTATGAAGTGACATCTTGTATATTTCGTCCAAGGCTTCCTGCACTCATTATGGTGGCTTCAAAGTCCTGAAATCATCACTTGTAACTCCGTTCTTGTTCCCCTTGGGCATGCCATCATCTCCATGCTTGAACTTGCTCCAAGGTTCCTCTTTCTTGTCCAAGCTAGGCCCTTCATTTGTAAGCAAAACAAATGTATCCAATTTAGGCAGCATCATATTCTCATGAACTTTAGAATCATTACCAAGAAACGAAAGTACCTGATATTTTAATTGGCGTGCGCGAGCTCTAGTAATTGGTCCAGTATGTATAGAAGCAGGGGCTGTGGGTGTAACAATGGTATTGACGTCCTCATCATCCTCCCCTTCTTGAAATGAAGTCGTCCTCGACGGAAGCTCATCTTCCTCACCCAAATAAGGCTTCAGATCTGCAATGTTAAAAGTGGGACTAACCCCAAAATCTGCAGGCAGCTCAAGTTTATATGCATTATCATTTATTTTCTCTAACACCTTAAAAGGACCATCAGCACGTGGCATTAGCTTTGATTTGCGCAAATCAGGAAATCTATCCTTACGCAAATGTAACCAAACAAGATCTCCAGGTGCAAACACAACATGTTTTCTACCCTTATCTCCAGCAAGTTTATATTTAGCATTCATACGCTCAATGTTCTCCTTAGTTAACTCATGCATTTTTAAGATCAATTCAGCACGTTTGTTTGGTAACCTTGGGAAGTGCACCTTTTGCACCGACCGAGTATCTTTTCTTGGCTATGTTGTTACTCCACAGGGAATTGAAGTTGATAAAGCCAAGATTGAAGCTATTGAGAGTTGGCCACAGCCCAAAACAGTCACTCAAGTGAGGAGTTTTCTTGGACTCGCTGGTTTCTATAGGCGTTTTGTGAGAGATTTCAGCACCATTGCTGCACCTCTCAATGAGCTTACAAAGAAGGATGTGCCTTTTGTTTGGGGTACCTCACAGGAAGAAGCCTTCACGGTATTGAAAGATAAGTTGACACATGCTCCTTTGCTCCAACTTCCTGATTTTAATAAGACTTTTGAGCTTGAATGTGATGCTAGTGGAATTGGATTAGGAGGTGTTTTATTACAAGATGGCAAACCTGTTGCATACTTTTCTGAAAAATTGAGTGGGCCTAGTCTGAACTATTCTACTTATGATAAAGAATTATATGCTCTTGTTCGGACCTTAGAAACATGGCAACATTATTTATGGCCCAAAGAATTTGTTATACATTCTGATCATGAATCTTTGAAACACATTAAAAGTCAAGCAAAACTGAACCGTAGACATGCTAAATGGGTTGAATTTATTGAGACTTTCCCTTATGTCATTAAACACAAGAAGGGTAAAGAAAATGTTATTGCTGATGCATTGTCTCGTCGTTATACTATGCTTTCACAACTTGACTTTAAAATATTTGGTTGGGAGACCATCAAAGATCAATATGTGCATGATGCTGAATTTAAAGATGTATTGCAGAATTGTAAGGAAGGGAGAACATGGAACAAGTTCGTCGTTAACGATGGATTTGTGTTTCGTGCTAACAAGCTATGCATTCCAGCTAGCTCCGTTCGTCTTTTGTTGTTGCAGGAGGCGCATGGAGGAGGATTAATGGGACACTTTGGCGTGAAGAAGACGGAGGATATACTTGCTACACATTTCTTTTGGCCAAAGATGAGACGGGATGTTGAGCGTTTTGTTGCTCGCTGCACTACATGTCAAAAAGCTAAGTCACGACTCAATCCTCATGATGCTGAAGAAGACGGTTTATATATGCCTTTGTTTTAGGTTTATCTATGGGATATATCCTCCCAAGGAACACTAGGTACAGGCAAAGGCATATATAAACCATGAGGATTGAGTCGTGACTTAGCTTTTTGACATGTAGTGCAGCGAGCAACAAAACGCTCAACATCCCGTCTCATCTTTGGCCAAAAGAAATGTGTAGCAAGTATATCCTCCGTCTTCTTCACGCCAAAGTGTCCCATTAATCCTCCTCCATGCGCCTCCTGCAACAACAAAAGACGAACGGAGCTAGCTGGAATGCATAGCTTGTTAGCACGAAACACAAATCCATCGTTAACGACGAACTTGTTCCATGTTCTCCCTTCCTTACAATTCTGCATTACATCTTTAAATTCAGCATCATGCACATATTGATCTTTGATGGTCTCCAAACCAAATATTTTAAAGTCAAGTTGTGAAAGCATAGTATAACGACGAGACAATGCATCAGCAATAACATTTTCTTTACCCTTCTTGTGTTTAATGACATAAGGGAAAGTCTCAATAAATTCAACCCATTTAGCATGTCTACGGTTCAGTTTTGCTTGACTTTTAATGTGTTTCAAAGATTCATGATCAGAATGTATAACAAATTCTTTGGGCCATAAATAATGTTGCCATGTTTCTAAGGTCCGAACAAGAGCATATAATTCTTTATCATAAGTAGAATAGTTCAGACTAGGCCCACTCAATTTTTCAGAAAAGTATGCAACAGGTTTGCCATCTTGTAATAAAACACCTCCTAATCCAATTCCACTAGCATCACATTCAAGCTCAAAAGTCTTATTAAAATCAGGAAGTTGGAGTAAAGGAGCATGTGTCAACTTATCTTTCAATACCGTGAAGGCTTCTTCCTGTGAGGTACCCCAACCAAAAGGCACATCCTTCTTTGTAAGCTCATTGAGAGGTGCAGCAATGGTGCTGAAATCTCTCACAAAACGCCTATAGAAACCAGCGAGTCCAAGAAAACTCCTCACTTGAGTGACCGTTTTGGGCTGTGGCCAACTCTCAATAGCTTCAATCTTGGCTTTATCAACTTCAATTCCCTGTGGAGTAACAACATAGCCAAGAAAAGATACTCGGTCGGTGCAAAAGGTGCACTTCCCAAGGTTACCAAACAAACGTGCATCACGTAAAGCTATAAAAACAGCACGTAAATGTTCCAAATGTTCCTCCAAAGATCTGCTATAAATCAGTATATCATCAAAATAGACTACCACAAATCGTCCAATGAAAGCACGTAAAACTTCGTTCATTAATCTCATGAAAGTACTAGGTGCATTAGTTAACCCAAAAGGCATGACTAACCACTCATATAAACCAAACTTAGTTTTAAATGCTGTTTTCCATTCATCTCCCAATTTCATACGAATTTGATGGTATCCACTACGCAAATCAACTTTGGAGAATATTGTAGAGCCACTCAATTCATCAAGCATATCATCTAGCCTAGGAATAGGATGACGATAACGAATAGTAATATTATTAATGCCTCTACAATCAACACACATACGCGACGTACCATCCTTTTTTGGCACTAGTATAATAGGAACAGCACAAGGACTAAGAGATTCGCGTATATAACCTTTGTCGAGCAGCTCCTGTACTTGACGCATAATCTCCTTCGTCTCCTCTGGATTGGTACGGTATGGCGCATGGTTTGGCAACGAAGCACCGGGAATTAAGTCAATCTGATGCTCAGTCCCGCGAATAGGTGGTAATCCCGGTGGCACGTCTTGTGGAAAGACGTCAGCGAACTCCTGCAAAATGTTAATGACCGCAGGAGGCAAAGAGGAAGGCACGTCCTCGAATGAAAATAACGCCTCTTTGCACACAAAAGCATAGCAAACAGAATTGCTGAAATCTAGCTCATCAATATCAGATTTGGTGGCAAGTAAGCATGCACTTTTCAATTTAATTTCAGAAGCAACACTAGATGGTTTATTATTAGGCTTCATTTGTTGCTCAAATTCTTTTGCCACAATCTGATTTTCACTCTTATTTTTCTCCTGCTTTGCTTTACTAGCTCTATTAATATCATCTTTCAAAATAGAATCAGGAGTCATAGGAAGCAAAGTAATATGTTTATCCTTATGAACAAGAGTATACTGATTGTTTCTACCATGGTGTACAGAATTTTTATCAAATTGCCATGGTCTACCAAGTAATAATGAATATGCTTGCATGGGTACCACATCACAATCAACATAATCAGCATATGTAGAGATACTAAAATGCACACGAACAGTACGTGTTACCTTAACCTTGCCGCTGTTGTTGAACCATTGGATATAGTAAGGATGTGGATGTGGTCTTGTGGTGAGAGATAGCTTCTCCACCATCTCCATGCTAGCCAAGTTGTTGCAGCTCCCTCCATCTATGATGACGCGAACAGAACGTTCCTTCACAACTCCCTTTGTATGGAAAAAATTATGCCTCTGATTTTGCTCAGCTTGTGTGACCTGCACACTCAAAACACGTTGAGCAACTAAACATTCATACCTGTCAGCGTCTTCAGGAGCCATGTATTGCGTCTCATGATCAGAATCATCTCCACCGTGTTCTTCACTTGTAATAAGAGCCAAAGTCTCCTCATCATAGTCACTAGCGGACTCATACCCACCATCCTCAGTAGCAATCATAACACACGGAGATTGGCATTCTCTCGCATAATGACCTCTTCCCTTACAACGACGACAAATAATATCATGTGTGTGCCCTGTTGATGCCATAGATGAAGAAGAGCTCTGGGCAGGCCCTGATAAAGGCGAGGGTGTCCCGATCTTTCGATGAGATGGTAACTATCGATTTGGTGGAGCCGACTTTGACGATCCGACTACAAACGTGCACGACGTTGCGCCTTAGCAATCGCTAAACCAATCTCCTGAGGTTACTGACGATGCTGGAAGCACGATCAGCCTGACCACGAAGGTCTATTCCTGCACACAATCGAAGAACAAGCAAGAATATGATAATGCAATCTGAATATTGCGAATATAGATGAAGTATTGATAATGGTGGGGATCCGAAAGCGGTCTTGGTCTGGTCGTTGGACACAAACGAAGTACACGAAGTTGCAATGGCTAACTTTTAACTAAACAAATCCCAAGGAAAAAGCTACTAGATGGATCTACTTATATAGGAGTAAGGGGTGGCGGCCAAGGAGGTGGGAGGACGTCCCAAGGCAGCCTAAAACTAACCCTAGGTCGTACAAGGCTCATGGGCCCAAGTGGAGGTGATGCAACACCTTTGGACTTGTAGTTTGACTCGGATTCTGCTACAGTGTCAGATTGTTTCGTCGATAACTCATAGCTCCGGATGAATTTTAAGGTGAATCCAATTGGGTTGGAAAGAGCACGAAATCTACTTTCCAACAAAAAAAGAATCACCCAATTCGGAGTCCGTATGAAAAAGTTCTTGGCGTTTTGAGTCAGGTATGTCTGTGCAGTCCGAATCTGAATCCAGAACGTGAGAGACTTGGACTCTATCTTCTCTTGGCCCAAAAGTGACGTGAGAGGACTTTTTGAACAGCACCTAAACTTCTCGTTTTCCCTTATCTTCATATGTGAATTGTACAAATGTCTCATACACCTGCAATTAGACATGGCACAAAAGTTTGTGAAGTATTTTTGTCCTGGATGACACAAATAAATTATTGCATAGTTTGCATTAGAAATCACCTCACAAATATACATGTATGCAATATTTTTGGTCGTATCCAAGGTATTCATGTCCTCATCAACAGGTTTGCCATCTTGTAATAAAACACCTCCTAATCCAATTCCACTAGCATCACATTCAAGCTCAAAAGTCTTATTAAAATCAGGAAGTTGGAGTAAAGGAGCATGTGTCAACTTATCTTTCAATACCGTGAAGGCTTCTTCCTGTGAGGTACCCCAAACAAAAGGCACATCCTTCTTTGTAAGCTCATTGAGAGGTGCAGCAATGGTGCTGAAATCTCTCACAAAACGCCTATAGAAACCAGCGAGTCCAAGAAAACTCCTCACTTGAGTGACTGTTTTGGGCTGTGGCCAACTCTCAATAGCTTCAATCTTGGCTTTATCAACTTCAATTCCCTGTGGAGTAACAACATAGCCAAGAAAAGATACTCGGTCGGTGCAAAAGGTGCACTTCCCAAGGTTACCAAACAAACCTGCATCACGTAAAGCAATAAAAACAGCACGTAAATGTTCCAAATGTTCCTCCAAAGATCTGCTATAAATCAGTATATCATCAAAATAGACTACCACAAATCGTCCAATGAAAGCACGTAAAACTTCGTTCATTAATCTCATGAAAGTACTAGGTGCATTAGTTAACCCAAAAGGCATGACTAACCACTCATATAATCCAAACTTTGTTTTAAATGCTGTTTTCCATTCATCCCCCAATTTCATACGAATTTGATGGTATCCACTACGCAAATCAACTTTGGAGAATATTGTAGAGCCACTCAATTCATCAAGCATATCATCTAGTCTAGCAATAGGATGACGATAACGAATAGTAATATTATTAATGCCTCTACAATCAACACACATACGCGATGTACCATCCTTTTTCGGCACTAGAATAATAGGAACAGCACAAGGACTAAGGGATTCGCGTATATAACCTTTGTCGAGCAACTCCTGTACTTGACGCATAATCTCCTTCGTCTCCTCTGGATTGATACGGTATGGCGCACGGTTTGGCAACGAAGCACCGGGAATTAAGTCAATCTGATGCTCAATCCCGCGAATAGGTGGTAATCCCGGTGGCACGTCTTGTGGAAAGACGTCAGCGAACTCCTGCAAAATGTTAGTGACCGCAGGAGGCAAAGAGGAAGGCACGTCCTCGAATGAAAATAACGCCTCTTTGCACACAAAAGCATAGCAAACAGAATTGCTGAAATCTAGCTCATCAATATCAGATTTGGTGGCAAGTAAGCATGCACTTTTCAATTTAATTTCAGAAGCAACACTAGATGGTTTATTATTAGGCTTCATTTGTTGCTCAAATTCTTTTGCCACAATATGATTTTCACTCTTATTTTTCTCCTGCTTTGCTTTACTAGCTCTATTAATATCATCTTTCAAAATAGAATCAGGAGTCATAGGAAGCAAAGTAATATGTTTATCCTTATGATAGAGGCGAGGGTGTCCCGATCTTTCGATGAGATGGTAACTATCGATTTGGTGGAGTCGACTTTGACGATCCGACTACAAACGTGCACGACGTTGCGCCTTAGCAATCGCTAAACCAATCTCCTGAGGTTACTGACGATGCTATAAGCACGATCAGCCTGACCACGAAGGTCTATTCCTGCACGCAATCGAAGAACAAGCAAGAATATGATAATGCAATCTGAATATTGCGAATATAGATGAAGTATTGATAATGATGGGGATCCAAAAGTGGTCTTGGTCTGGTCGTTGGACACAAACGAAGTACACGAAGTTGCAATGGCTAACTTTTAACTAAACAAATCCCCAAAGTCTAAACGGTGCCCTAAGGGCTGTATATATGGAGGAAGAGGGGGGGATTTCGTGGCCCTTGAAGGAGGGGTCCGAAACCAACCCTATCTCTTGTTTCCCCACACATACGGACTCTAAAAATAGTCTATACTCAAGTATTTCGAAATTACATGGGCCTGGCCCAATAATAAGGTGACGCAGCACCTATAATAGCCTCTGGACGAAATTTATGAAGTGGCATCTTGTATATTTCGTCCAAGGCTTCCTGCACTCCTTATGGTGGCTTCAAAGTCCTGAAATCATCACTTGTAACTCCGTTCTTGTTCCCCTTGCGCATGCCATCATCTCCATGCTTGAACTTGCTCCAAGGTTCCTCTTTCTTGTCCAAGCTAGGCCCTTCATTTGTAAACAAAACAAATGTATCCAATTTAGGCAGCATCATATTCTCATGAACTTTAGAATCATTACCAAGAAACGAAAGTACCTGATAATTTAATTGGCGTGCGCGAGCTCTAGTAATTGGTCCAGTATGTATAGAAGCAGGGGCTGTGGGTGTAACAATGGTATTGATGTCCTCATCAACTTTGAAGCCACCATAAGGAGTGCAGGAAGCCTTGGACGAAATATACAAGATGCCACTTCATAAATTTCGTCCAGAGGCTATTATAGGTGCTGCGTCACCTTATTATTGGGCCAGGCCCATGTAATTTCGAAATACTTGAGTATAGGCTATTTTTAGAGTCCGTATGTGTGGGGAAACAAGAGATAGGGTTGGTTTCGGACCCCTCCTTCAAGGGCCACGAAATCCTCCCCTCTTCCTCCATATATACAGCCCTTAGGGCACCGTTTAGACTTTGGGTTTTGTTTAGATTAAAAAGTTCGCCATAGCTGCAACTTCGCGTACTTCGTTTGTGTTCAACGACCAGACCAAGACGTCACAGAACCCCACCTTGATCAATAAAGCTTTCATCTTATATTCGCAATATCCAGATTGCAAATCTTAGTTTCTTGCTTGTTCTTCGTTTGCTTGCAGGAGATAGACCCTCGTGGTCAGGTTGATTGTGCTCCGGCGTGGTCAATAACCTCTCGGAGTTGGTTTAGCGATTGCTAAGGCGCGACGTCCTCGCACGTTCGTAGTCGGATCGTCAAAGTCTACTCCACCAAAAACAATAGCTATCATCTCATCGAAAGATCGGGACACCCTCGCCTCTATCAAGTGGTATCAGATTCCCAGGTTGCTCGGTGAGATTTACAGTTTTTCGTAGTTTAGATCGAGTCTGTTCTTCATACCTACAGTCCAGGAAAAAGCCAAAAAAAAAAATTTAGGGTTAGTTCATCATATCCGAACCAATCTGAGCCTTTGCATAATCTTTTTAGGGCTTTTGCTTTGTTGAATTTGCGGTTGCATCGTCGTGTCAAGTTGCTGGTCTTAGCGTCTAGTTCTTTAGAGTTTCAAGTTCTGTTCACAAGTTGTCACGCCGCCGCCGCACCATCATCATCGCCCCTACCATATACCACCACAGCTTATCTGCTATTTCTCTGAGTCCATATACCACCACCGATCCGAGTCCATATACCACCACCGATCCGAGTCCATATACCACCACCAATCCGAGCCCACATATACTACCGTCATATACCATCACCAGTCCGAGTTCCACCATATTCATCTCTGCCACCAGTCCTAGTCCGAGTCCAGTATTTATTCCTTTATTTTAGAGTGCCAGATCACGCGATACTACGAGTCGTGAACAAGTCGGATTCCCCAATTTTCGTGCTACCCGCAGAAGAAAAATAGTTCCAGTTTCAAAAACAAAAAAAAACTAAGTCTGGAAAATTCTGGCCAGGCAGTTTTTAGACCATTTGTAGACTTTTTCGAAAAAAAAATTGTTGCGGAGCAAAAAAAAAAAAGAGGAAAAAAAAAGAAAAGAAAAAAATTCAGAGTGTGCTCCTCCCTTGTTTACGTGCAGCGCCGTGATTTTTGTTAGTGTTCTAGGCTCGCGTCTCTAGCACGGTCTAGCCTAGGACCAGCACAGTACCGTCGTTGAGAGTTTATTCAACATTGCATCTCTGAATTGATTATTGCGGACCCTTTTTGCTACCATATCATAAGCCTTCCCAGCTCCACATACATCTACATCGTGTGTTTGACACCACCTGGCAATCGCTCTGTCCAAGCTCTGAGAGTTTTGACTACAAAGGTTGCCGATCACCACCTGCTGCTGGGTAAGAACTGGTAAGAATTTGAGATTTGCTTGACGGATTTGTGACACCACACGACACCACCACCACTTTCTAGTAGTCTGTAGGATCATATTCTTGTGTGTTTCTATTGCTGCTAACCATGGCAGGATCACAAGCCGACGAGATTGACTGGGAGAACATGACGAACAAGGAGTTGCATGATAAATTTCAGCAAATGATGAGTGGCCAGGTGGGAGATGTGCTAAACAGATTTGAAGAGGCCATGGAGAAGATAGATGGCATGGAGAAGTCGTTCGAGACAAAGCTGGATAACAAGTTTAATGAATTGCTCACGCGTCTTCCCCAACCACCACCGGCTGCACCTGTCGCACCTCTGCAACGACAACAACAACGCCCCCTTCCAAATCAGTTCGGACGAGCGAAGCGTGTTCCTCTTGAGGATGGCCAAACTTCTGGTGCTGCTGTACCTACTGTTGATGCTTCTTTGGCTCCTGCTCCTGCTGCTGCTGGTGCCGAGGAGGAGGATGATTACGCGGGTGATTATGAGGATGAGGTTGATCAAAATTATAACTACGTGCAACCACCAGCACCAGGTCGTCCACATGCAAATAATCGCAATGGTAGGTCTGCACCACCACTTCAGGTACGAGATCATGACCATCTTCCTAAATTAAAATTGACTATTCCACCATTCGAGGGTAGATATGTTCCTGATATATATCTTACTTGGGAGTTAGAAACTGAACAACGTTTTACATGTTTACAATATCCCGAGGAACGACGTGTTGCTGCTGTTGTTTGTGCTTTCACTAGTTTTGCATGTGTATGGTGGTCTGAACATTGTAGATTATATCCTATTCCAGCTACGTGGGCTGCTTTGAAAACTGCTATGCGTACTCGTTGGGTTCCACCATATTATCAACGTGAATTACTTCAAAAATTGCAGCGCTTAAGACAAGGAAAAAATTCTGTAGAAGAATATTATCAGGAATTACAAACTGGCATGATTAGATGTGGTATTGTTGAGGAGAATGAAGCTATGCTTGCACGTTTCATGGGTGGATTAAATAGAGAGATTCAGACCATTCTAGAGTATAAGGAGTATAATAATATCACTCGTTTATTCCATCTTGCTTGTAAAGCTGAACGTGAAGTGCAGGATCGACAGGCATTGGCGCGAACTAATTTTTCTGCAGGTCGATCTTCATCATGGACACCGCGTGCCTCCTCTACTCCCACACGTCCTACTGCGGCACCACTGACTTCAGCCGCCAATTCCAATCGAGATACAAGAAAACAGGCACCACCACCACCATCTGCTAAGAGTACACCTTCTGGGCCTGCCCAGAGCTCTTCTTCATCTATGGCATCAACAGGGCACACACATGATATTATTTGTCGTCGTTGTAAGGGAAGAGGTCATTATGCGAGAGAATGCCAATCTCCGCGTGTTATGATTGCTACTGAGGATGGTGGGTATGAGTCCGCTAGTGATTATGATGAGGAGACTTTGGCTCTTATTACAAGTGAAGAACACGGTGGAGATGATTCTGATCATGAGACGCAATACATGGCTCCTGAAGACGCTGACATGTATGAATGTTTAGTTGCTCAACGTGTTTTGAGTGTGCAGGTCACACAAGCTGAGCAAAATCAGAGGCATAATTTGTTCCATACAAAGGGAGTTGTGAAGGAACGTTTTGTTCGCGTCATCATAGATGGAGGGAGCTGCAACAACTTGGCTAGCATGGAGATGGTGGAGAAGCTATCTCTCACCACAAGACCACATCCACATCCTTACTATATCCAATGGTTCAACAATAGCGGCAAGGTTAAGGTAACACGTATTGTTCGTGTGCATTTTAGTATCTCTACATATGCTGATTATGTTGATTGTGATGTGGTACCCATGCAAGCATGTTCATTATTACTTGGTAGACCATGGCAATTTGATAAAAATTCTGTACACCATGGTAGAAACAATCAGTATACTCTTGTTCATAAGGATAAACATATTACTTTGCTTCCTATGACTCCTGATTCTATTTTGAAAGATGATATTAATAGAGCTAGTAAAGCAAAGCAGGAGAAAAATAAGAGTGAAAATCAGATTGTGGCAAAAGAATTTGAGCAACAAATGAAGCCTAATAATAAACCATCTAGTGTTGCTTCTGAAATTAAATTGAAAAGTGCATGCTTACTTGCCACCAAATCTGATATTGATGAGCTAGATTTCAGCAATTCTGTTTGCTATGCTTTTGTGTGCAAAGAGGCGTTATTTTCATTCGAGGACGTGCTTTCCTCTTTGCCTCCTGCGGTCACTAACATTTTGCAGGAGTTCGCTGACGTCTTTCCACAAGACGTGCCACCGGGATTACCACCTATTCGCGGGATTGAGCATCAGATTGACTTAATTCCCGGTGCTTCGTTGCCAAACCGTGCGCCATACCGTACCAATCCAGAGGAGACGAAGGAGATTATGCGTCAAGTACAGGAGCTGCTCGACAAAGGTTATATACGCGAATCTCTTAGTCCTTGTGCTGTTCCTATTATACTAGTGCCAAAAAAGGATGGTACGTCGCGTATGTGTGTTGATTGTAGAGGCATTAATAATATTACTATTCGTTATCGTCATCCTATTCCTAGGCTAGACGATATGCTTGATGAATTGAGTGGCTCTACAATATTCTCCAAAGTTGATTTGCGTAGTGGATACCATCAAATTCGTATGAAATTGGGAGATGAATGGAAAACAGCATTTAAAACTAAGTTCGGTTTATATGAGTGGTTAGTCATGCCTTTTGGGTTAACTAATGCACCTAGTACTTTCATGAGATTAATGAACGAAGTTTTACGTGCTTTCATTGGACGATTTTTGGTAGTTTACTTTGATGATATATTGATTTATAGCAGATCTTTGGAGGAACATTTGGAACATTTACGTGTTGTTTTTATTGCTCTACGTGATGCACGTTTGTTTGGTAACCTTGGGAAGTGCACCTTTTGCACCGACCGAGTATCTTTTCTTGGCTATGTTGTTACTCCACAGGGAATTGAAGTTGATAAAGCCAAGATTGAAGCTATTGAGAGTTGGCCACAGCCCAAAACAGTCACTCAAGTGAGGAGTTTTCTTGGACTCGCTGGTTTCTATAGGCGTTTTGTGAGAGATTTCAGCACCATTGGAATTGGATTAGGAGGTGTGTTATTACAAGATGGCAAACCTGTTGCATACTTTTCTGAAAAATTGAGTGGGCCTGATGAGGACATCAATACCATTGTTACACCCACAGCCCCTGCTTCTATACATACTGGACCAATTACTAGAGCTCGCGCACGCCAATTAAAATATCAGGTACTTTCGTTTCTTGGTAATGATTCTAAAGTTCATGAGAATATGATGCTGCCTAAATTGGATACATTTGTTTTGCTTACAAATGAAGGGCCTAGCTTGGACAAGAAAGAGGAACCTTGGAGCAAGTTCAAGCATGGAGATTATGGCATGCACAAGGGGAACAAGAACGGAGTTACAAGTGATGATTTCAGGACTTTGAAGCCACCATAATGAGTGCAGGAAGCCTTGGACGAAATATACAAGATGTCACTTCATAAATTTCGTCCAGAGGCTATTATAGGTGCTGCGTCACCTTATTATTGGGCCAGGCCCATGTAATTTCGAAATACTTGAGTATAGGCTGTTTTTAGAGTCCGTATGTGTGGGGAAACAAGAGATAGGGTTTGTTTCGGACCCCTCCTTCAAGGGCCACGAAATCCCCTCCTCTTCCTCCATATATACAGCCCTTAGGGCACCGTTTAGACTTTGGGTTTTGTTTAGATTAAAAGTTCGCCATAGCTGCAACTTCGCGTACTTCGTTTGTGTTCAACGACCAGACCAAGACGTCACAGAACCCCACCTTGATCAATAAAGCTTTCATCTTATATTCGCAATAACCAGATTGCAAATCTTAGTTTCTTGCTTGTTCTTCGTTTGCTTGCAGGAGATAGACCCTCGTGGTCAGGTTGATTGTGCTCCGGCGTGGTCAATAACCTCTCGGAGTTGGTTTAGCGATTGCTAAGGCGCGACGTTCTCGCACGTTCGTAGTCGGATCGTCAAAGTCTACTCCACCAAAAACGATAGCTATCATCTCATCGAAAGATCGGGACACCCTCGCCTCTATCAGTTCGTGTGCATTTTAGTATCTCTACATATGCTGATTATGTTGATTGTGATGAGGTACCCATGCAAGCATGATCATTATTACTTGGTAGACCATGGCAATTTGATAAAAATTCTGTACACCATGGTAGAAACAATCAGTATACTCTTGTTCATAAGGATAAACATATTACTTTGCTTCCTATGACTCCTGATTCTATTTTGAAAGATGATATTAATAGAGCTAGTAAAGCAAAACAGGAGAAAAATAAGAGTGAAAATCAGATTGTGGCAAAAGAATTTGCGCAACAAATGAAGCCTAATAATAAACCATCTAGTGTTGCTTCTGAAATTAAATTGAAAAGTGCATGCTTACTTGCCACCAAATCTGATATTGATGATCTAGATTTCAGCAATTCTGTTTGCTATGCTTTTGTGTGCAAAGAGGCGTTATTTTCATTCGAGGACGTGCCTTCCTCTTTGCCTCCTGCGGTCACTAACATTTTGCAGGAGTTCGCTGACATCTTTCCACAAGACGTGCCACCGGGATTACCACCTATTCGCGGGATTGAGCATCAGATTGACTTAATTCCCGGTGCTTCGTTGCCAAACCGTGCGCCATACCGTACCAATCCAGAGGAGACGAAGGAGATTATGCGTCAAGTACAGGAGCTGCTCGACAAAGGTTATATACGCGAATCTCTTAGTCCTTGTGCTGTTCCTATTATACTAGTGCCAAAAAAGGATGGTACGTCGCGTATGTGTGTTGATTGTAGAGGCATTAATAATATTACTATTCGTTATCGTCATCCTATTCCTAGGCTAGATGATATGCTTGATGAATTGAGTGGCTCTACAATATTCTCCAAAGTTGATTTGGGTAGTGGATACCATCAAATTCGTATGAAATTGGGAGATGAATGGAAAACAACATTTAAAACTAAGTTCGGTTTATATGAGTGGTTAGTCATGCCTTTTGGGTTAACTAATGCACCTAGTACTTTCATGAGATTAATGAACGAAGTTTTACGTGCTTTCATTGGACGATTTGTGGTAGTTTACTTTGATGATATATTGATTTATAGCAGATCTTTGGAGGAACATTTGGAACATTTACGTGTTGTTTTTATTGCTCTACGTGATGCACGTTTGTTTGGTAACCTTGGGAAGTGCACCTTTTGCACCGACCGAGTATCTTTTCTTGGCTATGTTGTTACTCCACAGGGAATTGAAGTTGATAAAGCCAAGATTGAAGCTATTGAGAGTTGGCCGCAACCCAAAACGGTCACTCAAGTGAGGAGTTTTCTTGGACTCGCTGGTTTCTATAGGCGTTTTGTGAGAGATTTCAGCACCATTGCTGCACCTCTCAATGAGCTTACAAAGAAGGATGTGCCTTTTGTTTGGGGTACCTCACAGGAAGAAGCCTTCACGGTATTGAAAGATAAGTTGACACATGCTCCTTTACTCCAACTTCCTGATTTTAATAAGACTTTTGAGCTTGAATGTGATGCTAGTGGAATTGGATTAGGAGGTGTTTTATTACAAGATGGCAAACCTGTTGCATACTTTTCTGAAAAATTGAGTGGGCCTAGTCTGAACTATTCTACTTATGATAAAGAATTATATGCTCTTGTTCGGACCTTAGAAACATGGCAACATTATTTATGGCCCAAAGAATTTGTTATACATTCTGATCATGAATCTTTGAAACACATTAAAAGTCAAGCAAAACTGAACCGTAGACATGCTAAATGAGTTGAATTTATTGAGACTTTCCCTTATGTCATTAAACACAAGAAGGGTAAAGAAAATGTTATTGCTGATGCATTGTCTCGTCGTTATACTGTGCTTTCACAACTTGACTTTAAAATATTTGGTTTGGAGACCATCAAAGATCAATATGTGCATGATGCTGAATTTAAAGATGTATTGCAGAATTGTAAGGAAGGGAGAACATGGAACAAGTTCGTCGTTAACGATGGATTTGTGTTTCGTGCTAACAAGCTATGCATTCCAGCTAGCTCTGTTCGTCTTTTGTTGTTGCAGGAGGCGCATGGAGGAGGATTAATGGGACACTTTGGCGTGAAGAAGACGGAGGATATACTTGCTACACATTTCTTTTGGCCAAAGATGAGACGCGATGTTGAGCGTTTTGTTGCTCGCTGCACTACATGTCAAAAAGCTAAGTCACGACTCAATCCTCATGGTTTATATATGCCTTTGCCTGTACCTAGTGTTCCTTGGGAGGATATATCTATGGACTTTGTTTTAGGTTTACCTCGAACAAAGAAGGGGAGGGATAGCATATTTGTTGTCGTGGATAGGTTCTCGAAAATGGCACACTTTATACCATGTCATAAAAGCGATGATGCTGTTAATGTTGCTGATTTGTTCTTTCGTGAAATTATACGCTTGCATGGTGTGCCAAATACTATTGTTTCAGATCGTGATACTAAATTTCTTAGCCACTTTTGGAGATGTTTATGGGCTAAGTTGGGGACTAAACTGCTTTTTAGTACTACATGTCACCCCCAAACTGATGGACAAACTGAAGTAGTCAATAGAACATTGTCTACTATTGATGAGGACATCAATACCATTGTTACACCCACAGCCCCTGCTTCTATACATACTGGACCAATTACTAGAGCTCGCGCACGCCAATTAAATTATCAGGTACTTTCGTTTCTTGGTAATGATTCTAAAGTTCATGAGAATATGATGCTGCCTAAATTGGATACATTTGTTTTGCTTACAAATGAAGGCCCTAGCTTGGACAAGAAAGAGGAACCTTGGAGCAAGTTCAAGCATGGAGATGATGGCATGCACAAGGGGAACAAGAACGGAGTTACAAGTGATGATTTCAGGACTTTGAAGCCACCATAATGAGTGCAGGAAGCCTTGGACGAAATATACAAGATGTCACTTCATAAATTTCGTCCAGAGGCTATTATAGGTGCTGCGTCACCTTATTATTGGGCCAGGCCCATGTAATTTCGAAATACTTGAGTATAGGCTGTTTTTAGATTCCGTATGTGTGGGGAAACAAGAGATAGGGTTGGTTTCGGACCCCTCCTTCAAGGGCCAAGAAATCCCCTCCTCTTCCTCCATATATACAGCCCTTAGGGCACCGTTTAGACTTTGGGTTTTGTTTAGATTAAAAGTTCGCCATAGCTGCAACTTCGCGTACTTCGTTTGTGTTCAACGACCAGACCAAGACGTCACAGAACCCCGCCTCGATCAATAAAGCTTTCATCTTATATTCGCAATATCCAGATTGCAAATCTTAGTTTCTTGCTTGTTCTTCGTTTGCTTGCAGGAGATAGACCCTCGGGGTCAGGTTGATTGTGCTCCGGCGTGGTCAATAACCTCTCGGAGTTGGTTTAGCGATTGCTAAGGCGCGACGTCCTCGCACGTTCGTAGTCGGATCGTCAAAGTCTACTCCACCAAAAACGATAGATATCATCTCATCGAAAGATTGGGACACCCTCGCCTCTATCAAGTGGTATCAGATTCCCAGGTTGCTCGGTGAGATTTACAATTTTTCGTTGTTTAGATCGAGTCTGTTCTTCATACCTACAGTCCAGGAAAAAGCGAAAAAAAAAATTTAGGGTTAGTTCATCATATCCGAACCAATCTGAGCCTTTGCATAATCTTTTTAGGGTTTTTGCTTTGTTGAATTTGCGGTTGCATCGTCGTGTCAAGTTGCTGGTCTTAGCGTCTAGTTCTTTAGAGTTTCGAGTTCTGTTCACAAGTTGTCACGCCGCCGCCGCACCATCATCATCGCCCCTACCGTATACCACCACAGCTTATCTGCTATTTCTCTGAGTCCATATACCACCACCGATCCGAGTCCATATACCACCACCAATCCGAGTCCATATACCACCACCAATCCGAGCCCACATATACTACCGTCATATACCATCACCAGTCCGAGTTCCACCATATTCATCTCTGCCACCAGTCCTAGTCCGAGTCCAGTATTTATTCCTTTATTTTAGAGTTCCAGATCACGCGATACTACGAGTCGTGAACAAGTCGGATTCCCCAAGTCTGGAAAATTCTGGCTAGGCAGTTTTTAGACCATTTGTAGACTTTTTCGAAAAAAAATTGTTGCGGAGCAAAAAAAAAAGGAAAAAAGAGGAAAAAAAAGTGCAAAAAAAAAAATTTTCAGAGTGTGCTCCTCCCTTGTTTACGTGCAGCGCCGTGATTTTTGTTAGTGTTCTAGGCTCGCGTCTCTAGCACGGTCTAGCCTAGGACCAGCACAGTACCGTCGTTGAGAGTTTATTCAACATTGCATCTCTGAATTGATTATTGCTGACCCTTTTTGCTACCATATCATAAGCCTTCCCAGCTCCACATACATCTACATCGTGCGTTTGACACCACCTGGCAATCGCTCTGTCCAAGCTCTGAGAGTTTTGACTACAAAGGTTGCCGATCACCACCTGCTGCTGGGTAAGAACTGGTAAGAATTTGAGATTTGCTTCACGGATTTGTGACACCACACCACACCACCACCACTTTCTAGTAGTCTGTAGGATCATATTCTTGTGTGTTTCTATTGCTGCTAACCATGGCAGGATCACAAGCCGACGAGATTGACTGGGAGAACATGACGAACAAGGAGTTGCATGATAAATTTCAGCAAATGATGAGTGGCCAGGTGGGAGATGTGCTAAACAGATTTGAAGAGGCCATGGAGAAGATTGATGGCATGGAGAAGTCGTTCGAGACAAAGCTGGATAACAAGTTTAATGAATTGCTCACGCGTCTTCCCCAACCACCACAGGCTGCACCTGTCGCACCTCTGCAACGACAACAACAACGCCCCCTTCCAAATCAGTTCGGACGAGCGAAGCGTGTTCCTCTTGAGGATGGTCAAACTTCTGGTGCTGCTGTACCTACTGTTGATGCTTCTTTGGCTCCTGCTCCTGCTGCTGCTGGTGCCGAGGAGGAGGATGATTACGCGGGCGATTATGAGGATGAGGTTGATCAAAATCATAACTACGTGCAACCACCAGCACCAGGTCGTCCACATGCAAATAATCGCAATGGTAGGTCTGCACCACCACTTCAGGTACGAGATCATGACCATCTTCCTAAATTAAAATTGAATATTCCACCATTCGAGGGTAGATATGTTCCTGATATATATCTTACTTGGGAGTTAGAAACTGAACAACGTTTTACATGTTTACAATATCCCGAGGAACGACGTGTTGCTGCTGCTGTTTGTGCTTTCACTAGTTTTGCATGTGTATGGTGGTCTGAACATTGTAGATTATATCCTATTCCAGCTACGTGGGCTGCTTTGAAAACTGCTATGCGTACTCGTTGGGTTCCACCATATTATCAACGTGAATTACTTCAAAAATTGCAGCGCTTAAGACAAGGAAAAAATTCTGTAGAAGAATATTACAGGAATTACAAACTGGCATGATTAGATGTGGTATTGTTGAGGAGAATGAAGCTATGCTTGCACGTTTCATGGGTGGATTAAATAGAGAGATTCAGACCATTCTAGAGTATAAGGAGTATAATAATATCACTCGTTTATTCCATCTTGCTTGTAAAGCTGAACGTGAAGTGCAGGATCGACAGGCATTGGCGCGAACTAATTTTTCTGCAGGTCGATCTTCATCATGGACACCGCGTGCCTCCTCTACTCCCACACGTCCTACTGCGGCACCACTGACTTCAGCCGCCAATTCCAACCGAGATACAAGAAAACAGGCACCACCACCACCATCTGCCAAGAGTACACCTTCTGGGCCTGCCCAGAGCTCTTCTTCATCTATGGCATCAACAGGGCACACACATGATATTATTTGTCGTCGTTGTAAGGGAAGAGGTCATTATGCGAGAGAATGCCAATCTCCGCGTGTTATGATTGCTACTGAGGATGGTGGGTATGAGTCCGCTAGTGACTATGATGAGGAGACTTTGGCTCTTATTACAAGTGAAGAACACGGTGGAGATGATTCTGATCATGAGACGCAATACGTGGCTCCTGAAGACGCTGACAGGTATGAATGTTTAGTTGCTCAACGTGTTTTGAGTGTGCAGGTCACACAAGCTGAGCAAAATCAGAGGCATAATTTGTTCCATACAAAGGGAGTTGTGAAGGAACGTTCTGTTCGCGTCATCATAGATGGAGGGAGCTGCAACAACTTGGCTAGCATGGAGATGGTGGAGAAGCTATCTCTCACCACAAGACCACATCCACATCCTTACTATATCCAATGGTTCAACAACAGCGGCAAGGTTAAGGTAACACGTACTGTTCATGTGCATTTTAGTATCTCTACATATGCTAATTATGTTGATTGTGATGTGGTACCCATGCAAGCATGTTCATTATTACTTGGTAGACCATGGCAATTTGATAAAAATTCTGTACACCATGGTAGAAACAATCAGTATACTCTTGTTCATAAGGATAAACATATTACTTTGCTTCCTATGACTCCTGATTCTATTTTGAAAGATGATATTAATAGAGCTAGTAAAGCAAAACAGGAGAAAAATAAGAGTGAAAATCAGATTGTGGCAAAAGAATTTGAGCAACAAATGAAGCCTAATAATAAACCATCTAGTGTTGCTTCTGAAATTAAATTGAAAAGTGCATGCTTACTTGCCACCAAATCTGATATTGATGATCTAGATTTCAGCAATTCTGTTTGCTATGCTTTTGTGTGCAAAGATGCGTTATTTTCATTCGAGGACGTGCCTTCCTCTTTGCCTCCTGCGGTCACTAACATTTTGCAGGAGTTCGCTGACGTCTTTCCACAAGACGTGCCACCGGGATTACCACCTATTCGCGGGATTGAGCATCAGATTGACTTAATTCCCGGTGCTTCGTTGCCAAACCGTGCGCCATACCGTACCAATCCAGAGGAGACGAAGGAGATTATGCGTCAAGTACAGGAGCTGCTCGACAAAGGTTATATACGCGAATCTCTTAGTCCTTGTGCTGTTCCTATTATACTAGTGCCAAAAAAGGATGGTACGTCGCGTATGTGTGTTGATTGTAGAGGCATTAATAATATTACTATTCGTTATCGTCATCCTATTCCTAGGCTAGATGATATGCTTGATGAATTGAGTGGCTCTACAATATTCTCCAAAGTTGATTTGCGTAGTGGATACCATCAGATTCGTATGAAATTGGGAGATGAATGGAAAACAGCATTTAAAACTAAGTTCGGTTTATATGAGTGGTTAGTCATGCCTTTTGGGTTAACTAATGCACCTAGTACTTTCATGAGATTAATGAACGAAGTTTTACGTGCTTTCATTGGACGATTTGTGGTAGTTTACTTTGATGATATATTGATTTATAGCAGATCTTTGGAGGAACATTTGGAACATTTACGTGTTGTTTTTATTGCTCTACGTGATGCACGTTTGTTTGGTAACCTTGGGAAGTGCACCTTTTGCACCGACCGAGTATCTTTTCTTGGCTATGTTGTTACTCCACAGGGAATTGAAGTTGATAAAGCCAAGATTGAATCTATTGAGAGTTGGCCGCAGCCCAAAACGGTCACACAAGTGAGGAGTTTCCTTGGCCTCGCTGGTTTCTATAGGCGTTTTGTGAGAGATTTCAGCACCATTGCTACACCTCTCAATGAGCTTACAAAGAAGGATGTGCCTTTTGTTTGGGGTACCTCACAGGAAGAAGCCTTCACGGTATTGAAAGATAAGTTGACACATGCTCCTTTACTCCAACTTCCTGATTTTAATAAGACTTTTGAGCTTGAATGTGATGCTAGTGGAATTGGATTAGGAGGTGTTTTATTACAAGATGGCAAACCTGTTGCATACTTTTCTGAAAAATTGAGTGGGCCTAGTCTGAACTATTCTACTTATGATAAAGAATTATATGCTCTTGTTCGGACCTTAGTAACATGGCAACATTATTTATGGCCCAAAGAATTTGTTATACATTCTGATCATGAATCTTTGAAACACATTAAAAGTCAAGCAAAACTGAACCGTAGACATGCTAAATGGGTTGAATTTATTGAGACTTTCCCTTATGTCATTAAACACAAGAAGGGTAAAGAAAATGTTATTGCTGATGCATTGTCTCGTCGTTATACTATGCTTTCACAACTTGACTTTAAAATATTTGGTTTGGAGACCATCAAAGATCAATATGTGCATGATGCTGAATTTAAAGATGTATTGCAGAATTGTAAGGAAGGGAGAACATGGAACAAGTTCGTCGTTAACGATGGATTTGTGTTTCGTGCTAACAAGCTATGCATTCCAGCTAGCTCCGTTCGTCTTTTGTTGTTGCAGGAGGGGCATGGAGGAGGATTAATGGGACACTTTGGCGTGAAGAAGACGGAGGATGTACTTGCTACACATTTCTTTTGGCCAAAGATGAGACGGGATGTTGAGCGCTTTGTTGCTCGATGCACTACATGTCAAAAAGCTAAGTCACGACTCAACCCTCATGGTTTATATATGCCTTTGCCTGTACCTAGTGTTCCATGGGAGGATATATCTATGGACTTTGTTTTGGGTTTACCTCGAACAAAGAAGGGGAGGGATAGCATATTTGTTGTCGTGGATAGGTTCTCGAAAATGGCACACTTTATACCATGTCATAAAACCGATGATGCTGCTAATGTTGCTGATTTGTTCTTTCGTGAAATTATACGCTTGCATGGTGTGCCAATTACTATTGTTTCAGATCGTGATACGAAATTTCTTAGCCACTTTTGGAGATGTTTATGGGCTAAGTTGGGGACTAAACTGCTTTTTAGTACTACATGTCACCCCCAAACTGATGGACAAACTGAAGTAGTCAATAGAACATTGTCTACTATGCTTAGGGCTGTTTTGAAGAATAACAAGAAAATGTGGGAAGAATGCTTGCCTCATATTGAATTTGCTTATAATCGTTCATTGCATTCTACTACTAAGATGTGTCCTTTTGAAATTGTGTATGGTTTCCTTCCTCGTGCACCAATTGATTTGTTGCCTCTTCCATCTTCGGAGAAGGTTAATTTTGATGCTAAACAACGTGCTGAATTGATCTTAAAAATGCATGAGTTAACTAAGGAGAACATTGAGCGTATGAATGCTAAATATAAACTTGCTGGAGATAAGGGTAGAAAACATGTTGTGTTTGCACCTGGAGATCTTGTGATAGAGGCGAGGGTGTCCCGATCTTTCGATGAGATGATATCTATCGTTTTTGTTGGAGTAGACTTTGACGATCCGACTACGAACGTGCGAGGACGTCGCGCCTTAGCAATCGCTAAACCAACTCCGAGAGGTTATTGACCACGCCGGAGCACAATCAACCTGACCCCGAGGGTCTATCTCCTGCAAGCAAACAAAGAACAAGCAAGAAACTAAGATTTGCAATCTGGATATTGCGAATATAAGATGAAAGCTTTATTGATCGAGGTGGGGTTCTGTGACGTCTTGGTCTGGTCGTTGAACACAAACGAAGTACGCGAAGTTGCAGCTATGGCGAACTTTTAATCTAAACAAAACCCAAAGTCTAAACGGTGCCCTAAGGGCTGTATATATGGAGGAAGAGGAGGGGATTTCGTGGCCCTTGAAGGAGGGGTCCGAAACCAACCCTATCTCTTGTTTCCCCACACATACGGACTCTAAAAACAGCCTATACTCAAGTATTTCGAAATTACATGGGCCTGGCCCAATAATAAGGTGACGCAGCACCTATAATAGCCTCTGGACGACATTTATGAAGTGACATCTTGTATATTTCGTCCAAGGCTTCCTGCACTCATTATGGTGGCTGCAAAGTCCTGAAATCATCACTTGTAACTCCGTTCTTGTTCCCCTTGTGCATGCCATCATCTCCATGGTTGAACTTGCTCCAAGGTTCCTCTTTCTTGTCCAAGCTAGGGCCTTCATTTGTAAGCAAAACAAATGTATCCAATTTAGGCAGCATCATATTCTCATGAACTTTAGAATCATTACCAAGAAACGAAAGTACCTGATATTTTAATTGGCGTGCGCGAGCTCTAGTAATTTGATGAGGACATCAATACCATTGTTACACCCACAGCCCCTGCTTCTATACATACTGGACCAATTACTAGAGCTCGCGCACGCCAATTAAATTATCAGGTACTTTCGTTTCTTGGTAATGATTCTAAAGTTCATGAGAATATGATGCTGCCTAAATTGGATACATTTGTTTTGCTTACAAATGAAGGCCCTAGCTTGGACAAGAAAGAGGAACCTTGGAGCAAGTTCAACCATGGAGATGATGGCATGCACAAGGGGAACAAGAACGGAGTTACAAGTGATGATTTCAGGACTTTGCAGCCACCATAATGAGTGCAGGAAGCCTTGGACGAAATATACAAGATGTCACTTCATAAATGTCGTCCAGAGGCTATTATAGGTGCTGCGTCACCTTATTATTGGGCCAGGCCCATGTAATTTCGAAATACTTGAGTATAGGCTGTTTTTAGAGTCCGTATGTGTGGGGAAACAAGAGATAGGTTTGGTTTCGGACCCCTCCTTCAAGGGCCACGAAATCCCCCCCCCCCCCTCTTCCTCCATATATACAGCCCTTAGGGCACCGTTTAGACTTTGGGTTTTGTTTAGATTAAAAGTTCGCCATAGCTGCAACTTCGCGTACTTCGTTTGTGTTCAACGACCAGACAAAGGCGTCACAGAACCCCACCTTCATTAATAAAGCTTTCCTCTTATATTCGCAATATCCAGATTGCAATCTCAGTTTCTTCCTTGTTCTTCGTTTGCTCGTAGGAAACAGACCCTCGTGGTCAGGTTGATCGTGCTCCAGCATGGTCAATAACCCCTTGGAAGTTGGTTTAGCGATTGCTAAGGCGCGACGTCTCGCACGTTCGTAGTCGGATCGTCAAGGTCGACTCCCACAGAAAATGATAGCTACCATCTCATCGAAACATCGGGACACCTTCGCCTCTATCACCTCCTCCAAGGGGCAACGAAATTCCCCCCTCTTCCTCCATATATACACCCCTTAGGGTGTCGTTTAGACTTTGGGTTTTGTTTAGATTAAAAGTTTGCCATAGCTGCAACTTCGCGTACTTCGTTTGTGTTCAACGACCAGACCAAGACGTCACAGAACCCCACCTTCATTAATAAAGCTTTCCTCTTATATTCACAATATCCAGATTGCAATTTCAGTTTCTTTCTTGTTCTTCATTTGCTTGCAGGAAATAGACCTTCTCGGTCAGGTTGATCATGCTCCGGCGTGGTCAATAACCTCTCAGAGTTGGTTTAGCGATTGCTAAGGCGCGACGTCCTCACACGTTCTTAGTCGGATCGTCAAAGTCTACTCCACCAAAAATGATAGCCACCATCTCATCAAAAGACGGGGCACCCTCGCCTCTATCAAGTGGTATCAGATTTCCAGGTTGCTCGATGAGATTTTCTAGTTTTCGTAGTTTAGATCGAGTCTGTTCTTCATACCTATTGTCCACGAAAAAGCCAAAAAAATTAGGGTTAGTTCATCATCTCCGAACCAATCTGAGCCTTTGCGTTATCTTTTTAGGGTTTTGCTTTGTTGAATTTACGGTTGCATCGTCGTGTCTAGTTGCTGGTCTTAGCGTCTAGTCCTTTAGAGTTTCGAGTTCTGTCACAGTTTGTCACGCCGTTGCCACACCACATACCAGCACCGCTACCATATACCACCACCATATATCCACCACAAATCTGAGTTCTTTTCATATTAGGTTTGTTTTTTAGATCCATCTATTTTCCGATTTGTATTTCCTTGTCTGAGTAGGTTTCGGGAAAAAAAAAGTCTGGAGACCCCCGGGCAGTTTTTAGGCCAAAATTTCGGCAAGTGAATTTTTTTCCCTATCCTGTTTTTAGGCTTTTCTGAGTCTTTTCAGACACGTGCCATCATACTGATTTTTTATCGCACTTTTTGGTCGTCGCTGCCTTGATTTCGAAAAAAATAGTCAAAAAATTTCGTGCCTATCCAGTTATTTTGACTTGGGAAGAGTTTTGAGACACTCGCCATTATAGTGATTTTGGGCAAAAAAAAAGGAGCGCAAAAAAAAGAGCGAAAAAAATTCCAGAGTGTGCCTTTCCCTTGTTTCCGTGCCGCGCCGTGATTTTGTTAGTGTTCTAGGCTCACGTCTCTAGTACGGTCTAGTCTAGGACCAGCACTGATAGAGGCGAGGGTGTCCCGATCTTTCGATGAGATGATAGCTATCGTTTTTGGTGGAGTAGACTTTGACGATCCGACTACGAACGTGCGAGGACGTCGCGCCTTAGCAATCGCTAAACCAACTCCTGGAGGTTATTGACCACGCCGGAGCACAATCAACCTGACCACGAGGGTCTATCTCCTGCAAGCAAACGAAGAACAAGCAAGAAACTAAGATTTGCAATCTGGATATTGCGAATATAAGATGAAAGCTTTATTGATCAAGGTGGGGTTCTGTGACGTCTTGGTCTGGTCGTTGAACACAAACGAAGTACGCGAAGTTGCAGCTATGGCGAACTTTTAATCTAAACAAAACCCAAAGTCTAAACGGTGCCCTAAGGGCTGTATATATGGAGGAAGAGGAGGGGATTTCGTGGCCCTTGAAGGATGGGTCCGAAACCAACCCTATCTCTTGTTTCCCCACACATACGGACTCTAAAAACAGCCTATACTCAAGTATTTCGAAATTACATGGGCCTGGCCCAATAATAAGGTGACGCAGCACCTATAATAGCCTCTGGACGAAATTTATGAAGTGACATCTTGTATATTTCGTCCAAGGCTTCCTGCACTCATTATGGTGGATTCAAAGTCCTGAAATCATCACTTGTAACTCCGTTCTTGTTCCCCTTGTGCATGCCATCATCTCCATGCTTGAACTTGCTCCAAGGTTCCTCTTTCTTGTCCAAGCTAGGCCCTTTATTTGTAAGCAAAACAAATGTATCCAATTTAGGCAGCATCATATTCTCATGAACTTTAGAATCATTACCAAGAAACGAAAGTACCTGATATTTTAATTGACGTGCGCGAGCTCTAGTAATTGGTCCAGTATGTATAGAAGCAGGGGCTGTGGGTGTAACAATGGTATTGATGAGCACTTGATAGAGGCGAGGGTGTCCCGATCTTTCGATGAGATGATATCTATCGTTTTTGGTGGAGTAGACTTTGACGATCCGACTACGAACGTGCGAGGACGTCGCGCCTTAGCAATCGCTAAACCAACTCCGAGAGGTTATTGACCACGCCGGAGCACAATCAACCTGACCCCGAGGGTCTATCTCCTGCAAGCAAACGAAGAACAAGCAAGAAACTAAGATTTGCAATCTGGATATTGCGAATATAAGATGAAAGCTTTATTGATCGAGGTGGGGTTCTGTGACGTCTTGGTCTGGTCGTTGAACACAAACGAAGTACGCGAAGTTGCAGCTATGGCGAACTTTTAATCTAAACAAAACCCAAAGTCTAAACGATGCCCTAATGGCTGTATATATGGAGGAAGAGGGGGGGATTTCGTGGCCCTTGAAGGAGGGGTCCGAAACCAACCCTATCTCTTGTTTCCCCACACATACGGACTCTAAAAATAGCCTATACTCAAGTATTTCGAAATTACATGGGCCTGCCCCAATAATAAGGTGACGCAGCACCTATAATAGCCTCTGGACGAAATTTATGAAGTGGCATCTTGTATATTTCGTCCAAGGCTTCCTGCACTCCTTATGGTGGCTTCAAAGTCCTGAAATCATCACTTGTAACTCCGTTCTTGTTCCCCTTGCGCATGCCATCATCTCCATGCTTGAACTTGCTCCAAGGTTCCTCTTTCTTGTCCAAGCTAGGCCCTTCATTTGTAAGCAAAACAAATGTATCCAATTTAGGCAGCATCATATTCTCATGAACTTTAGAATCATTACCAAGAAACGAAAGTACCTGATAATTTAATTGGCGTGCGCGAGCTCTAGTAATTGGTCCAGTATGTATAGAAGCAGGGGCTGTGGGTGTAACAATGGTATTGATGTCCTCATCAATCATATTCTCATGAACATTAGAATCATTACCCAGAAATGAAAGTACCTAATAATTTAATTGGCATGCGCGAACTCTAGTAATTGGTCCAGTATGTATAGCAGCAGGGGCGATGGAGTTAACAATGGTATTGATGTCCTCATCATCCTCCCCTTCTTGAAATGAAGTCGTCCTCGACGGAAGCTCATCTTCCTCACCCAAATAAGGCTTCAAATCTGCAATGTTAAAAGTGGGACTAACCCCAAAATCTGCAGGCAGCTCAAATTTATATGCATTATCATTTATTTTCTCTAACACCTTAAAAGGACTATCAGCACATGGAATTAGCTTTAATTTGCGCAAATCAGGAAATCTATCCTTACGCAAATGATAGAGGCGAGGGTGTCCCGATCTTTCGATGAGATGATAGCTATCGTTTTTGGTGGAGTAGACTTTGACGATCCGACTACGAACGTGCGAGGACGTCGCGACTTAGCAATCGCTAAACCAACTCCGAGAGGTTATTGACCACGCCGGAGCACAATCAACCTGACCACGAGGGTCTATCTCCTGCAAGCAAACGAAGAACAAGCAAGAAACTAAGATTTGCAATCTGGATATTGCGAATATAAGATGAAAGCTTTATTGATCAAGGTGGGGTTCTGTGACGTCTTGGTCTGGTCGTTGAACACAAACGAAGTACGCGAAGTTGCAGCTATGGCGAACTTTTAATCTAAACAAAACCCAAAGTCTAAACGGTGCCCTAAGGGCTGTATATATGGAGGAAGAGGAGGGAATTTCGTGGCCCTTGAAGGAGGGGTCCGAAACCAACCCTATCTCTTGTTTCCCCACACATACGGACTCTAAAAACAGCCTATACTCAAGTATTTCGAAATTACATGGGCCTGGCCCAATAATAAGGTGACGCAGCACCTATAATAGCCTCTGGACGAAATTTATGAAGTGGCATCTTGTATATTTCGTCCAAGGCTTCCTGCACTCCTTATGGTGGCTTCAAAGTCCTGAAATCATCACTTGTAACTCCGTTCTTGTTCCCCTTGCGCATGCCATCATCTCCATGCTTGAACTTGCTCCAAGGTTCCTCTTTCTTGTCCAAGCTAGGCCCTTCATTTGTAAGCAAAACAAATGTATCCAATTTAGGCAGCATCATATTCTCATGAACATTAGAATCATTACCAAGAAACGAAAGTACCTGATAATTTAATTGGCGTGCGCGAGCTCTAGTAATTGGTCCAGTATGTATAGCAGCAGGGGCTGTGGGTGTAACAATGGTATTGATGTCCTCATCATCCTCCCCTTCTTGAAATGAAGTCGTCCTCGACGGAAGCTCATCTTCCTCACCCAAATAAGGCTTCAAATCTTGATAGAGGCGAGGGTGTCCCGATCTTTCGATGAGATGATATCTATCGTTTTTGGTGGAGTAGACTTTGACAATCCGACCACGAACGTGCGAGGACGTCGCGCCTTAGCAATCGCTAAACCAACTCCGAGAGGTTATTGACCACGCCGGAGCACAATCAACCTGACCCCGAGGGTCTATCTCCTGCAAGCAAACGAAGAACAAGCAAGAAACTAAGATTTGCAATCTGGATATTGCGAATATAAGATGAAAGCTTTATTGATCGAGGTGGGGTTCTGTGACGTCTTGGTCTGGTTGTTGAACACAAACGAAGTACGCGAAGTTGCAGCTATGGCGAACTTTTAATCTAAACAAAACCCAAAGTCTAAACGGTGCCCTAAGGGCTGTATATATGGAGGAAGAGGGGGGGATTTCGTGGCCCTTGAAGGAGGGGTCCGAAACCAACCCTATCTCTTGTTTCCCCACACATACGGACTCTAAAAATAGTCTATACTCAAGTATTTCGAAATTACATGGGCCTGGCCCAATAATAAGGTGACGCAGCACCTATAATAGCCTCTGGACGAAATTTATGAAGTGACATCTTGTATATTTCGTCCAAGGCTTCCTGCACACATTATGGTGGCTTCAAAGTCCTGAAATCATCACTTGTAACTCCGTTCTTGTTCCCCTTGTGCATGCCATCATCTCCATGCTTGAACTTGCTCCAAGGTTCCTCTTTCTTGTCCAAGCTAGGGCCTTCATTTGTAAGCAAAACAAATGTATCCAATTTAGGCAGCATCATATTCTCATGAAATTTAGAATCATTACCAAGAAACGAAAGTACCTGATAATTTAATTGGCGTGCGCGAGCTCTAGTAATTGGTCTAGTATGTATAGAAGCAAGGGCTGTGGGTGTAACAATGGTATTGATGTCCTCATCAAGCACAGTACCGTCATTGAGCGTGTATTCAACTTTGCATCTCTGAATTGATTATTGCTGACATTTTTGCTACCATATCATAAGCCTTCCCAGCTCCACACATATCTACATCGTGCGTTTGACACCCCCTGGCAATCGCTCTGTCCAAGCTTTGAGAGTTTTGACTACAACGGTTGCCGATCACCACCTGCTACTGGGTAAGAACTGGTAAGAATTTGAGATTTGCTTGACGGATTTGTGACACCCCACCACCACCACTTTCTAGTAGTCTATAGGATCATATTCTTGTGTGTTTCTATTGCTGCTAACCATGGCAGGACCACAAGCCAACGAGATTGACTAGGAGAACATGACGAAGAAGGAGCTTCATGATAAATTTCAACAAATGTTGGGTCAACAGGTGGAAGACTTGAAGACCAGCTTTGGAAAGGCACTCGAGAGGATTGATGACATTGAGAAGACAATTGACACCAAGTTGGACGAAAAATTCGATGAAGTACTCGCGTGTCTACCACAACCACCAGCCGCCTTTGTTGCACCGTTGCAACAACAGCAACAACCACCTCCATGTCGCGATCCAGCAGGACGAGCGCAGTGTGTTCCTCTTGAGCCAGGACAAACTTCTGGTGCCGCTGCTACTGCTATTGATGCTTCTGTAGCCCCTGCTGCTACTGCAGAGGTGGAGGACCATTACGAGGATGAGGTTGATCAAAATCAGAATTACGTGCAACCACCAGCACCACCACCACCGGGTCGTCCTCATGCATATAATCGCAACGGTAGGGATGCACCACCCCCTCAGGTACGAGATCAAGACCACATCCCTAAACTAAAGTTGAATATCTTGGCATTCGAGGGTAGGTACAATCATGATATTCATCTTACTTGGGAGTTAGAAACTGAACAACGCTTTACATGCTTACAATATCCCAAGGATAGACGTGTTGCTACTGCTGTTTGTGCTTTCACTAGTTTTGCATGTGTTTGGTGGTCTGAACATTGTAGACTATATCCTATTCCAGCTACTTGGGATGCTTTGAAAACTTCTATGCGTACTCGTTGGGTTCCACCATATTATCAACATGAATTACTTCAAAAATGGCAGCGTTAAGACAAGGAAAAAATTCTGTAGAAGAATTTTATCAGGAATTACAAACTGGCATGATTAGATGTGGTATTGTTGAGGATAATGAAGCTATGCTTGCATGTTTTATGGGTGGATTAAATAGAGAGATTTAGACCATTCTAGAGTATAAGGAGTATAATAATATCACTCATTTATTCCATCTTGCTTGTAAAGCTGAACATGAAGTGCAAGATCAACAGGCATTGGTGCGAACTAACTTTTCTGCAGGTCAACCTTCATCATGGACACCGCGTGCATCCTCTACTTCCACACATTCTACTGCACTGGCACCTCCATCAGCTGCCACCTCCAACCGTGATACAAGAAAGCAGGCACAACCACACTATCTGCCAGGAGCACACCTGTCGGGCCTGCACAGAGCTCTTCTTCTTCCATGGCATCAACAGGGCACACAACTGATATTATTTGTCATCGTTGTAAGGGAAGAGGTCATTATGCGAGAGAATGCAAATCTCAGCGTGTGATGATTGCTACTGAGGATGGTGGGTATGAGTCCGCTAGTGACTATGATGAGGAGACTTTGGCTCTTATTACAAGTGAAGATGATAGAGGCGAGGGTGTCCCGATCTTTCGATGAGATGATAGCTATCGTTTTTGGTGGAGTAGACTTTGACGATCCGACTACGAACGTGCGAGGACGTCGCGCCTTAGCAATCGCTAAACCAACTCCGAGAGGTTATTGACCACGCCGGAGCACAATCAACCTGACCACGAGGGTCTATCTCCTGCAAGCAAACGAAGAACAAGCAAGAAACTAAGATTTGCAATCTGGATATCGCGAATATAAGATGAAAGCTTTATTGATCAAGGTGGGGTTCTGTGACGTCTTGGTCTGGTCGTCGAACACAAACGAAGTACACGAACTTGCAGCTATGGCGAACTTTTAATCTAAACAAAACCCAAAGTCTAAACGGTGCCCTAAGGGCTGTATATATGGAGGAAGAGGAGGGGATTTCGTGGCCCTTGAAGGAGGGGTCCGAAACCAACCCTATCTCTTGTTTCCCCACACATACGGACTCTAAAAATAGCATATACTCAAGTATTTCGAAATTACATGGGCCTGGCCCAATAATAAGGTGACGCAGCACGTATAATAGCCTCTGGACGAAATTTATGAAGTGGCATCTTGTATATTTCGTCCAAGGCTTCCTGCACTCATTATGGTGGCTTCAAAGTCCTGAAATCATCACTTGTAACTCCGTTCTTGTTCCCCTTGCGCATGCTATCATCTCCATGCTTGAACTTGCTCCAAGGTTCCTCTTTCTTGTCCAAGCTAGGCCCTTCATTTGTAAGCAAAACAAATGTATCCAATTTAGGCAGCATCATATTCTCATGAACATTAGAATCATTACCAAGAAACGAAAGTACCTGATAATTTAATTGGCGTGCACGAGTTCTAGTAATTGGTCCAGTATGTATAGCAGCAGGGGTTGTGGGTGTAACAATGGTATTGATGTCCTCATCATCCTCCCCTTCTTGAAATGAAGTCGTCCTCGACGGAAGCTCATCTTCCTCACCCAAATAAGGCTTCAAATCTGCAATGTTAAAAGTGGGACTAACCCCAAAATCTACAGGCAGCTCAAGTTTATATGCATTATCATTTATTTTCTCTAACACATTAAAAGGACCATCAACACGTGGCATTAGCTTTGATTTGCGCAAATCAGGAAATCTATCCTTACGCAAATGTAACCAAACAAGATCTCCAGGTGCAAACACAACATGTTTTCTACCCTTATCTCCAGCAAGTTTATATTTAGCATTCATACACTCAATGTTCTCCTTAGTTAACTCATGCATTTTTAAGATCAATTCAGCATGTTGTTTAGCATCAAAATTAACCTTCTCCGAAGATGGAAGAGGCAACAAATCAATTGGTGCACGAGGAAGGAAACCATACACAATTTCAAAAGGACACATCTTAGTAGTAGAATGCAATGAACGATTATAAGCAAATTTAATATGAGGCAAGCATTCTTCCCACATTTTCTTGTTATTCTTCAAAACAGCCCTAAGCATAGTAGACAATGTTCTATTGACTACTTCAGTTTGTCCATCAGTTTGGGGGTGACATGTAGTACTAAAAAGCAGTTTAGTCCCCAACTTAGCCCATAAACATCTCCAAAAGTGGCTAAGAAATTTAGTATCACGATCTGAAACAATAGTATTTGGCACAACATGCAAGCGTATAATTTCACGAAAGAACAAATCAGCAACATTAACAGCATCATCACTTTTATGACATGGTATAAAGTGTGCCATTTTCGAGAACCTATCCACGACAACAAATATGTTATCCCTCCCCTTCTTTGTTTGAGGTAAACCTAAAACAAAGTCCATAGATATATCCTCCCAAGGAATGCTAGGTACAGGCAAAGGCATATATAATCCATGAGGATTGAGTCGTGACTTAGCTTTTTGACATGTAGTGCAGCGAGCAACAAAACGCTCAACATCCCGTCTCATCTTTGGCCAAAAGAAATGTGTAGCAAGTATATCCTCCGTCTTCTTCACGCCAAAGTGTCCCATTAATCCTCCTCCATGCGCCTCCTGCAACAACAAAAGACGAACAGAGCTAGCTGGAATGCATAGCTTGTTAGCACGAAACACAAATCCATCATTAATGACGAACTTGTTCCATGTTCTCCCTTCCTTACAATTCTGCAATACATCTTTAAATTCAGCATCATGCGCATATTGATCTTTGATGGTCTCCAAACCAAATATTTTAAAGTCAAGTTGTGAAAGCATCGTATAACGACGAGACAAAGCATCAGCAATAACATTTTCTTTACCCTTCTTGTGTTTAATGACATAAGGGAAAGTCTCAATAAATTCAACCCATTTAGCATGTCTACGGTTCAGTTTTGCTTGACTTTTAATGTGTTTCAAAGATTCATGATCAGAATGTATAACAAATTCTTTGGGCCATAAATAATGTTGCCATGTTTCTAAGGTCCGAACAAGAGCATATAATTCTTTATCATAAGTAGAATAGTTCAGACTAGGCCGACTCAATTTTTCAGAAAAGTATGCAACAGGTTTGCCATCTTGTAATAAAACACCTCCTAATCCAATTCCACTAGCATCACATTCAAGCTCAAAAGTCTTATTAAAATCAGGAAGTTGGAGTAAAGGAGCATGTGTCAACTTATCTTTTAATACCGTGAAAGCTTCTTCCTGTGAGGTACCCCAAACAAAAGGCACATCCTTCTTTGTAAGCTCATTGAGAGGTGCAGCAATGGTACTGAAATCTCTCACAAAACGCCTATAGAAACCAGCGAGGCCAAGGAAACTCCTCACTTGTGTGACCGTTTTGGGCTGCGGCCAACTCTCAATAGCTTCAATCTTGGCTTTATCAACTTCAATTCCCTGTGGAGTAACAACATAGCCAAGAAAAGATACTCGGTCGGTGCAAAAGGTGTACTTCCCAAGGTTACCAAACAAACGTGCATCACGTAGAGCAATAAAAACAACACGTAAATGTTCCAAATGTTCCTCCAAAGATCTGCTATAAATCAATATATCATCAAAGTAAACTACCACAAATCGTCCAATGAAAGCACGTAAAACTTCGTTCATTAATCTCATGAAAGTACTAGGTGCATTAGTTAACCCAAAAGGCATGACTAACCACTCATATAAACCGAACTTAGTTTTAAATGCTGTTTTCCATTCATCTTCCAATTTCATACGAATTTGATGGTATCCACTACGCAAATCAACTTTGGAGAATATTGTAGAGCCACTCAATTCATCAAGCATATCATCTAGCCTAGGAATAGGATGACGATAACGAATAGTAATATTATTAATGCCTCTACAATCAACACACATACGCGACGTACCATCCTTTTTTGGCACTAGTATAATAGGAACAGCACAAGGACTAAGAGATTCGCGTATATAACCTTTGTCGAGCAGCTCCTGTACTTGACGCATAATCTCCTTCGTCTCCTCTGGATTGGTACGGTATGGCGCACGGTTTGGCAACGAAGCACCGGGAATTAAGTCAATCGGATGCTCAATCCCGCGAATAGGTGGTAATCCCGGTGGCACGTCTTGTGGAAAGACGTCAGCGAACTCCTGCAAAATGTTAGTGACCGCAGGAGGCAAAGAGGAAGGCACGTCCTCGAATGAAAATAACACCTCTTTGCACACAAAAGCATAGCAAACAGAATTGCTGAAATCTAGATCATCAATATCAGATTTGGTGGCAAGTAAGCATGCACTTTTCAATTTAATTTCAGAAGCAACACTAGATGGTTTATTATTAGGCTTCATTTGTTGCTCAAATTCTTTTGCCACAATCTGATTTTCACTATTATTTTTCTCCTGTTTTGCTTTACTAGCTCTATTAATATCATCTTTGTTGTTCCCCTTGCGCATGCCATCATCTCCATGCTTGAACTTGCTCCAAGGTTCCTCTTTCTTGTCCAAGCTAGGCCCTTCATTTGTAAGCAAAACAAATGTATCCAATTTAGGCAGCATCATATTCTCATGAACATTTGAATCATTACCAAGAAACGAAAGTACCTGATAATTTAATTGGCGTGCGCGAGCTCTAGTAATTGGTCCAGTATGTATAGCAGCAGGGGCTGTGGGTGTAACAATGGTATTGATGTCCTCATCATGTTGTTACTCCACAGGGAATTGAAGTTGATAAAGCCAAGATTGAAGCTATTGAGAGTTGGCCACAGCCCAAAACGGTCACTCAAGTGAGGAGTTTTCTTGGACTCGCTGGTTTCTATAGGCGTTTTGTGAGAGATTTCAGCACCATTGCTGCACCTCTCAATGAGCTTACAAAGAAGGATGTGCCTTTTGTTTGGGGTACCTCACAGGAAGAAGCCTTCACGGTATTGAAAGATAAGTTGACACATGCTCCTTTACTCCAACTTCCTGATTTTAATAAGACTTTTGAGCTTGAATGTGATGCTAGTGGAATTGGATTAGGAGGTGTTTTATTACAAGATGGCAAACCTGTTGCATACTTTTCTGAAAAATTGAGTGGGCCTAGTCTGAACTATTCTACTTATGATAAAGAATTATATGCTCTTGTTCGGACCTTAGAAACATGGAAACATTATTTATGGCCCAAAGAATTTGTTATACATTCTGATCATGAATCTTTGAAACACATTAAAAGTCAAGCAAAACTGAACCGTAGACATGCTAAATGGGTTGAATTTATTGAGACTTTCCCTTATGTCATTAAACACAAGAAGGGTAAAGAAAATGTTATTGCTGATGCATTGTCTCGTCGTTATACTATGCTTTCACAACTTGACTTTAAAATATTTGGTTTGGAGACCATCAAAGATCAATATGTGCATGATGCTGAATTTAAAGATGTATTGCAGAATTGTAAGGAAGGGAGAACTTGGAACAAGTTCGTCGTTAACGATGGATTTGTGTTTCGTGCTAACAAGCTATGCATTCCAGCTAGCTCCGTTCGTCTTTTGTTGTTGCAGGAGGCGCATGGAGGAGGATTAATGGGACACTTTGGCGTGAAGAAGACGGAGGATATACTTGCTACACATTTCTTTTGGCCAAAGATGAGACGGGATGTTGAGCGTTTTGTTGCTCGCTGCACTACAGGTCAAAAAGCTAAGTCACGACTCAATCCTCATGGTTTATATATGCCTTTGCCTGTACCTAGTGTTCCTTGGGAGGATATATCTATGGACTTTGTTTTAGGTTTACCTCGAACAAAGAAGGGGAGGGATAGCATATTTGTTGTCGTGGATAGGTTCTCGAAAATGGCACACTTTATACCATGTCATAAAAGCGATGATGCTGTTAATGTTGCTGATTTGTTCTTTCGTGAAATTATACGCTTGCATGGTGTGCCAAATACTACTGTTTCAGATCGTGATACTAAATTTCTTAGCCACTTTTGGAGATGTTTATGGGCTAAGTTGGGGACTAAACTGCTTTTTAGTACTACATGTCACCCCCAAACTGATGGACAAACTGAAGTAGTCAATAGAACATTGTCTACTATGCTTAGGGCTGTTTTGAAGAATAACAAGAAAATGTGGGAAGAATGCTTGCCTCATATTGGATTTGCTTATAATCGTTCATTGCATTCTACTACTAAGATGTGTCCTTTTGAAATTGTGTATGGTTTCCTTCCTCGTGCACCAATTGATTTGTTGCCTCTTCCATCTTCGGAGAAGGTTAATTTTGATGCTAAACAACGTGCTGAATTGATCTTAAAAATGCATGAGTTAACTAAGGAGAACATTGAGCGTATGAATGCTAAATATAAACTTGCTGGAGATAAGGGTAGAAAACATGTTGTGTTTGCACATGGAGATCTTGTTTGGTTACATTTGCGTAAGGATAGATTTCCTGATTTGCGCAAATCAAAGCTAATGCCACGTGCTGATGGTCCTTTTAAGGTGTTAGAGAAAATAAATGATAATGCATATAAACTTGAGCTGCCTGCAGATTTTGGGGTTAGTCCCACTTTTAACATTGCAGATCTGAAGCCTTATTTGGGTGAGGAAGATGAGCTTCCGTCGAGGACGACTTCATTTCAAGAAGGGGAGGATGATGAGGACATCAATACCATTGTTACACCCACAGCCCCTGCTTCTATACATACTGGACCAATTACTAGAGCTCGCGCACGCCAATTAAAAAATCAGGTACTTTCGTTTCTTGGTAATGATTCTAAAGTTCATAAGAATATGATGCTGCCTAAATTGGATACATTTGTTTTGCTTACAAATGAAGGGCCTAGCTTGGACAAGAAAGAGGAACCTTGGAGCAAGTTCAAGCATGGAGATGATGGCATGCACAAGGGGAACAAGAACGGAGTTACAAGTGATGATTTCAGGACTTTGAAGCCACCATAATGAGTGCAGGAAGCCTTGGACGAAATATACAAGATGTCACTTCATAAATTTCGTCCAGAGGCTATTATAGGTGCTGCGTCACCTTATTATTGGGCAAGGCCCATGTAATTTCGAAATACTTGAGTATAGGCTGTTTTTAGAGTCCGTATGTGTGGGGAAACAAGAGATAGGGTTGGTTTCGGACCCCTCCTTCAAGGGCCACGAAATCCCCTCCTTTCCTCCATATATACAGCCCTTAGGGCACCGTTTAGACTTTGGGTTTTGTTTAGATTAAAAGTTCGCCATAGCTGCAACTTCGCGTACTTCGTTTGTGTTCAACGACCAGACCAAGACGTCACAGAACCCCACCTTGATCAATAAAGCTTTCATCTTATATTCGCAATATCCAGATTGCAAATCTTAGTTTCTTGCTTGTTCTTCGTTTGCTTGCAGGAGATAGACCCTCGTGGTCAGGTTGATTGTGCTCCGGCGTGGTCAATAACCTCTCGGAGTTGGTTTAGCGATTGCTAAGGCGCGACGTCCTCGCACGTTCGTAGTCGGATCGTCAAAGTCTACTCCACCAAAAACAATAACTATCATCTCATCGAAAGATCGGGACACCCTCGCCTCTATCAGAAGTGCACCTTTTGCACCGACCGAGTATCTTTTCTTGGCTATGTTGTTACTCCACAGGGAATTGAAGTTGATAAAGCCAAGATTGAAGCTATTGAGAGTTGGCCACAGCCCAAAATGGTCACTCAAGTGAGGAGTTTTCTTGGACTCGCTGGTTTCTATAGGCGTTTTGTGAGAGATTTCAGCACCATTGCTGCACCTCTCAATGAGCTTACAAAGAAGGATGTGCCTTTTGTTTGGGGTACCTCACAGGAAGAAGCCTTCACGGTATTGAAAGATAAGTTGACACATGCTCCTTTACTCCAACTTCCAGATTTTAATAAGACTTTTGAGCTTGAATGTGATGCTAGTGGAATTGGATTAGGAGGTGTTTTATTACAAGATGGCAAACCTGTTGCATACTTTTCTGAAAAATTGAGTGGGCCTAGTCTGAACTATTCTACTTATGATAAAGAATTATATGCTCTTGTTCGGACCTTAGAAACATGGCAACATTATTTATGGCCCAAAGAATTTGTTATACATTCTGATCATGAATCTTTGAAACACATTAAAAGTAAAGCAAAACTGAACCGTAGACATGCTAAATGGGTTGAATTTATTGAGACTTTCCCTTATGTCATTAAACACAAGAAGGGTAAAGAAAATGTTATTGCTGATGCATTGTCTCGTCGTTATACTATGCTTTCACAACTTGACTTTAAAATATTTGGTTTGGAGACCATCAAAGATCAATATGTGCATGATGCTGAATTTAAAGATGTATTGCAGAATTGTAAAGAAGGGAGAACATGGAACAAGTTCGTCGATAACGATGGATTTGTGTTTCGTGCTAACAAGCTATGCATTCCAGCTAGCTCCGTTCGTCTTTTGTTGTTGCAGGAGGCGCATGGAGGAGGATTAATGGGACACTTTGGCGTAAAGAAGACGGAGGATGTACTTGCTACACATTTCTTTTGGCCAAAGATGAGACGGGATGTTGAGCGCTTTGTTGCTCGCTGCACTACATGTCAAAAAGCTAAGTCACGACTCAATCCTCATGGTTTATATATGCCTTTGCCTGTACCTAGTGTTCCATGGGAGGATATATCTATGGACTTTGTTTTGGGTTTACCTCGAACAAAGAAGGGGAGGGATAGCATATTTGTTGTCGTGGATAGGTTCTCGAAAATGGCACACTTTATACCATGTCATAAAAGCGATGATGCTTCTAATGTTGCTGATTTGTTCTTTCGTGAAATTATTCGCTTGCATGGTGTGCCAAATACTATTGTTTCAGATCGTGATACCAAATTTCTTAGCCACTTTTGGAGATGTTTATGGGCTAAGTTGGGGACTAAACTGCTTTTTAGTACTACTTGTCACCCCCAAACTGATGGACAAACTGAAGTAGTCAATAGAACTTTGTCTACTACGCTTAGGGCTGATTTGAAGAATAACAAGAAAATGTGGGAAGAATGCTTGCCTCATATTGAATTTGCTTATAATCGTTCGTTGCATTCTACTACTAAGATGTGCCCTTTTGAAATTGTATATGGTTTCCTACCTCGTGCACCTATTGATTTGTTGCCTCTTCCATCTTCCCCACACATAAGGAACCTCATCGTTCAAAAAATTAACCTTCTCCGAAGATGGAAGAGGCAACAAATCAATTGGTGCACGAGGAAGGAAACCATACACAATTTCAAAAGGACACATCTTAGTAGTAGAATGCAATGAACGATTATAAGCAAATTCAATATGAGGCAAGCATTCTTCCCACATTTTCTTGTTATTCTTCAAAACAGCCCTAAGCATAGTAGACAATGTTCTATTGACTACTTCAGTTTGTCCATCAGTTTGGGGGTGACATGTAGTACTAAAAAGCAGTTTAGTCCCCAACTTAGCCCATAAACATCTCCAAAAGTGGCTAAGAAATTTAGTATCACGATCTGAAACAATAGTATTTGGCACACCATGCAAGCATATAATTTCACGAAAGAACAAATCAGCAACATTAACAGCATCATCGCTTTTATGACATGGTATAAAGTGTGCCATTTTCGAGAACCTATCCACGACAACAAATATGCTATCCCTCCCCTTCTTTGTTCGAGGTAAACCTAAAACAAAGTCCATAGATATATCCTCCCAAGGAACACTAGGTACAGGCAAAGGCATATACAAACCATGAGGATTGAGTCGTGACTTAGCTTTTTGACATGTAGTGCAGCGAGCAACAAAACGCTCAACATCCCGTCTCATCTTTGGCCAAAAGAAATGTGTAGCAAGTATATCCTCCGTCTTCTTCACGCCAAAGTGTCCCATTAATCCTCCTCCATGCGCCTCCTGCAACAACAAAAGACGAACAGAGCTAGCTGGAATGCATAGCTTGTTAGCACGAAACACAAATCCATCATTAATGACGAACTTGTTCCATGTTCTCCCTTCCTTACAATTCTGCAATACATCTTTAAATTCAGCATCATGCGCATATTGATCTTTGATGGTCTCCAAACCAAATATTTTAAAGTCAAGTTGTGAAAGCATCGTATAACGACGAGACAAAGCATCAGCAATAACATTTTCTTTACCCTTCTTGTGTTTAATGACATAAGGGAAAGTCTCAATAAATTCAACCCATTTAGCATGTCTACGGTTCAGTTTTGCTTGACTTTTAATGTGTTTCAAAGATTCATGATCAGAATGTATAAAAAATTCTTTGGGCCATAAATAATGTTGCCATGTTTCTAAGGTCCGAACAAGAGCATATAATTCTTTATCATAAGTAGAATAGTTCAGACTAGGCCCACTCAATTTTTCAGAAAAGTATGCAACAGGTTTGCCATCTTGTAATAAAACACCTCCTAATCCAATTCCACTAGCATCACATTCAAGCTCAAAAGTCTTATTAAAATCAGGAAGTTGGAGTAAAGGAGCATGTGTCAACTTATCTTTTAATACCGTGAAAGCTTCTTCCTGTGAGGTACCCCAAACAAAAGGCACATCCTTCTTTGTAAGCTCATTGAGAGGTGCAGCAATGGTACTGAAATCTCTCACAAAACGCCTGTAGAAACCAGCGAGGCCAAGGAAACTCCTCACTTGTGTGACCGTTTTGGGCTGCGGCCAACTCTCAATAGCTTCAATCTTGGCTTTATCAACTTCAATTCCCTGTGGAGTAACAACATAGCCAAGAAAAGATACGCGGTCGATGCAAAAGGTGCACTTCCCAAGGTTACCAAACAAGCGTGCATCACGTAGAGCAATAAAAACAGCACGTAAATGTTCCAAATGTTCCTCCAAAGATCTGCTATAAATCAATATATCATCAAAGTAAACTACCACAAATCGTCCAATGAAAGCACGTAAAACTTCGTTCATTAATCTCATGAAAGTACTAGGTGCATTAGTTAACCCAAAAGGCATGACTAACCACTCATATAAACCGAACTTAGTTTTAAATGCTGTTTTCCATTCATCTCCCAATTTCATACGAATTTGATGGTATCCAATACGCAAATCAACTTTGGAGAATATTGTAGAGCCACTCAATTCATCAAGCATATCATCTAGCCTAGGAATAGGATGACGATAACGAATAGTAATATTATTAATGCCTCTACAATCAACACACATACGCGACGTACCATCCTTTTTTGGCACTAGTATAATAGGAACAACACAAGGACTAAGAGATTCGCGTATATAACCTTTGTCGAGCAGCTCCTGTACTTGACGCATAATCTCCTTCGTCTCCTCTGGATTGGTACGGTATGGCGCACGGTTTGGCAACGAAGCACCGGCAATTAACTCAATCTGATGCTCAATCCTGCGAATAGGTGGTAATCCCGGTGGCACGTCTTGTGGAAAGACGTCAGCGAACTCCTGCAAAATGTTAGTGACAGCAGGAGGCAAAGAGGAAGGCACGTCCTCGAATGAAAATAATGCCTCTTTGCACACAAAAGCATAGCAAACAGATTTGCTGAAATCTAGCTCATCAATATCAGATTTGGTGGCAAGTAAACATGCACTTTTCAATTTAATTTCAGAAGCAACACTAGATGGTTTATTATTAGGCTTCATTTGTTGCTCAAATTCTTTTGCCACAATCTGATTTTCACTCTTATTTTTCTCCTGTTTTGATTTACTAGCTCTATTAATATCATCTTTCAAAATAGAATCAGGAGTCATAGGAAGCAAAGTAATATGTTTATCCTTATGAACAAGAGTATACTGATTGTTTCTACCATGGTGTACAGAATTTTTATCAAATTGCCATGGTCTACCAAGTAATAAGGAACATGCTTGCATGGGTACCACATCACAATCAACATAATCAGCATATGTAGAGATACTAAAATGCACACGAACAGTACGTGTTACCTTAACCTTGCCGCTGTTGTTGACCCATTGGATATAGTAAGGATGTGGATGTGGTCTTGTGGTGAGAGATAGCTTCTCCACCATCTCCATGCTAGCCAAGTTGTTGCAGCTCCCTCCATCTATGATGACGCGAACAGAACGTTCCTTCACAACTCCCTTTGTATGGAACAAATTATGCCTCTGATTTTGCTCAGCTTGTGTGACCTGCACACTCAAAACACGTTGAGCAACTAAACATTCATACCTGTCAGCGTCTTCAGGAGCCATGTATTGCGTCTCATGATCAGAGTCATCTCCACCGTGTTCTTCACTTGTAATAAGAGCCAAAGTCTCCTCATCATAGTCACTAGCGGACTCATACCCACCATCCTCAGTAGCAATCATAACACGCGGAGATTGGCATTCTCTCGCATAATGACCTCTTCCCTTACAACGACGACAAATAATATCATGTGTGTGCCCTGTTGATGCCATTGATGAAGAAGAGCTCTGGGCAGGCCTAGAAGGTGTACTCTTGGCAGATGGTGGTGGTGGTGCCTGTTTTCTTGTATCTCGGTTGGAATTGGCGGCTGAAGTCAGTGGTGCTGCAGTAGGACGTGTGGGAGTAGAGGAGGCACGCGGTGTCCATGATGAAGATCGACCTGCAGAAAAATTAGTTCGCGCCAATGCCTGTCGATCCTGCACTTCACGTTCAGCTTTACAAGCAAGATGGAATAAACGAGTGATATTATTATACTCCTTATACTCTAGAATGGTCTGAATCTCTCTATTTAATCCACCCATAAAACATGCAAGCATAGCTTCATTCTCCTCAACAATACCACATCTAATCATGCCAGTTTGTAATTCCTGATAATATTCTTCTACAGAATTTTTTCCTTGTCTTAAGCGCTGCAATTTTTGAAGTAATTCACGTTGATAATATGGTGGAACCCAACGAGTACGCATAGCAGTTTTCAAAGCAGCCCACGTAGCTGGAATAGGATATAATCTACAATGTTCAGACCACCATACACATGCAAAACTAGTGAAAGCACAAACAACAGCAGCAACACGTCGTTCCTCGGGATATTGTAAACATGTAAAACGTTGTTCAGTTTCTAACTCCCAAGTAAGATATATATCAGGAACATATCTACCCTCGAATGGTGGAATATTCAATTTTAATTTAGGAAGATGGTCATGATCTCGTACCTGAAGTGGTTGTGCAGACCTACCATTGCGATTATTTGCATGTGGACGACCTGGTGCTGGTGGTTGCACGTAGTTATGATTTTGATCAACCTCATCCTCATAATCGCCCGCGTAATCATCCTCCTCCTCGGCACCAGCAGCAGCAGGAGCAGAAGCCAAAGAAGCATCAACAGTAGGTACAGCAGCACCAGAAGTTTGGCCATCCTCAAGAGGAACACGCTTCGCTCGTCTGAACTGATTTGGAAGGGGGCGTTGTTGTTGTCGTTGCAGAGGTGCGACAGGTGCAGCCGGTGGTGGTTGGGGAAGACGCGTGAGCAATTCATTAAACTTGTTATCCAGCTTTGTCTCGAACGACTTCTCCATGCCATCTATCTTCTCCATGGCCTCTTCAAATCTGTTTAGCACATCTCCCACCTGGTGATAGAGGCGAGGGTGTCCCGATCTTTCGATGAGATGATAGCTATCGTTTTTGGTGGAGTAGACTTTGACGATCCGACTACGAACGTGCGAGGACGTCGCGCCTTAGCAATCGCTAAACCAACTCCAAGAGGTTATTGACCACGCCGGAGCACAATCAACCTGACCACGAGGGTCTATCTCCTGCAAGCAAACGAAGAACAAGCAAGAAACTAAGATTTCCAATCTGGATATTGCGAATATAAGATGAAAGCTTTATTGATCAAGGTGGGGTTCTGTGACGTCTTGGTCTGGTCGTTGAACACAAACGAAGTACGCGAAGTTGCAGCTATGGCGAACTTTTAATCTAAACAAAACCCAAAGTCTAAACGGTGCCCTAAGGGCTGTATATATGGAGGAAGAGGAGGGGATTTCGTGGCCCTTGAAGGAGGGGTCCGAAACCAACCCTATCTCTTGTTTCCCCACACATACGGACTCTAAAAACAGCCTATACTCAAGTATTTCGAAATTACATGGGCCTGGCCCAATAATAAGGTGACGCAGCACCTATAATAGCCTCTGGACGAAATTTATGAAGTGACATCTTGTATATTTCGTCCAAGGCTTCCTGCACTCATTATGGTGGCTTCAAAGTCCTGAAATCATCACTTGTAACTCCGCTCTTGTTCCCCTTGTGCATGCCATCATCTCCATGCTTGAACTTGCTCCAAGGTTCCTCTTTCTTGTCCAAGCTAGGCCCTTCATTTGTAAGCAAAACAAATGTATCCAATTTAGGCAGCATCATATTCTCATGAACTTTAGAATCATTACCAAGAAACGAAAGTACCTGATATTTTAATTGGCGTGCGCGAGCTCTAGTAATTGGTCCAGTATGTATAGAAGCAGGGGCTGTGGGTGTAACAATGGTATTGATGTCCTCATCACAAAGGCTCAGATTGGTTCGGATATGATGAACTAACCCTAAATTTTTTTTTTGGCTTTTTCCTGGACTGTAGGTATGAAGAACAGACTCGATCTAAACTACGAAAAACTGTAAATCTCACCGAGCAACTTGGGAATCTGATACCACTTGATAGAGGCGAGGGTGTCCCGATCTTTCGATGAGATGATAGCTATCGTTTTTGGTGGAGTAGACTTTGACGATCCGACTACGAACGTGCGAGGACGTCGCGCCTTAGCAATCGCTGAACCAACTCCGAGAGGTTATTGACCACGCCGGAGCACAATCAACCTGACCACGAGGGTCTATCTCCTGCAAGCAAACGAAGAACAAGCAAGAAACTAAGATTTGCAATCTGGATATTGCGAATATAAGATGAAAGCTTTATTGGTCAAGGTGGGGTTCTGTGACGTCTTGGTCTGGTCGTTGAACACAAACGAAGTACGCGAAGTTGCAGCTATGGCGAACTTTTAATCTAAACAAAACCCAAAGTCTAGACGGTGCCCTAAGGGCTGTATATATGGAGGAAGAGGAGGGGATTTCGTGGCCCTTGAAGGAGGGGTCCGAAACCAACCCTATCTCTTGTTTCCCCACACATACGGACTCTAAAAACAGCCTATACTCAAGTATTTCGAAATTACATGGGCCTGGCCCAATAATAAGGTGACGCAGCACCCATAATAGCCTCTGGACGAAATTTATGAAGTGACATCTTGTATATTTCGTCCAAGGCTTCCTGCACTCATTATGGTGGCTTCAAAGTCCTGAAATCATCACTTGTAACTCCGTTCTTGTTCCCCTTGTGCATGCCATCATCTCCATGCTTGAACTTGCTCCAAGGTTCCTCTTTCTTGTCCAAGCTAGGCCCTTCATTTGTAAGCAAAACAAATGTATCCAATTTAGGCAGCATCATATTCTCATGAACTTTAGAACCATTACCAAGAAACGAAAGTACCTGATATTTTAATTGGCGTGCGCGAGCTCTAGTAATTGGTCCAGTATGTATAGAAGCAGGGGCTGTGGGTGTAACAATGGTATTGATGTCCTCATCACAAAGGCTCAGATTGGTTCGGATATGATGAACTAACCCTAATTTTTTTTTTTGGCTTTTTCCTGGACCGTAGGTATGAAGAACAGACTCGATCTAAACTACGAAAAACTGTAAATCTCACCGAGCAACTTGGGAATCTGATACCACTTGATAGAGGCGAGGGTGTCCCGATCTTTCGATGAGATGATAGCTATCGTTTTTGGTGGAGTAGACTTTGACGATCCGACTACGAACGTGCGAGGACGTCGCGCCTTAGCAATCGCTGAACCAACTCCGAGAGGTTATTGACCACGCCGGAGCACAATCAACCTGACCACGAGGGTCTATCTCCTGCAAGCAAACGAAGAACAAGCAAGAAACTAAGATTTGCAATCTGGATATTGCGAATATAAGATGAAAGCTTTATTGATCAAGGTGGGGTTCTGTGACGTCTTGGTCTGGTCGTTGAACACAAACGAAGTACGCGAAGTTGCAGCTATGGCGAACTTTTAATCTAAACAAAACCCAAAGTCTAAACGGTGCCCTAAGGGCTGTATATATGGAGGAAGAGGGGGGGGATTTCGTGGCCCTTGAAGGAGGGGTCCGAAACCAACCCTATCTCTTGTTTCCCCACACATACGGACTCTAAAAATAGCCTATACTCAATTATTTCGAAATTACATGGGCCTGGCCCAATAATAAGGTGACGCAGCACCTATAATAGCCTCTGGACGAAATTTATGAAGTGACATCTTGTATATTTCGTCCAAGGCTTCCTGCACTCATTATGGTGGCTTCAAAGTCCTGAAATCATCACTTGTAACTCCGTTCTTGTTCCCCTTGTGCATGCCATCATCTCCATGCTTGAACTTGCTCCAAGGTTCCTCTTTCTTGTCCAAGCTAGGCCCTTCATTTGTAAGCAAAACAAATGTATCCAATTTAGGCAGCATCATATTCTCATGAACTTTAGAATCATTACCAAGAAACGAAAGTACCTGATATTTTAATTGGCGTGCGCGAGCTCTAGTAATTGGTCCAGTATGTATAGAAGCAGGGGTTGTGGGTGTAACAATGGTATTGATGTCCTCATCATCCTCCCCTTCTTGAAATGAAGTCGTCCTCGACGGAAGCTCATCTTCCTCACCCAAATAAAGCTTCAGATCTGCAATGTTAAAAGTGGGACTAACCCCAAAATCTGCAGGCAGCTCAAGTTTATATGCATTATCATTTATTTTCTCTAACACCTTAAAAGGACCATCAGCACGTGGCATTAGCTTTGATTTGCGCAAATCAGGAAATCTATCCTTACGCAAATGTAACCAAACAAGATCTCCAGGTGCAAACACAACATGTTTTCTACCCTTATCTCCAGCAAGTTTATATTTAGCATTCATACGCTCAATGTTCTCCTTAGTTAACTCATGCATTTTTAAGATCAATTCAGCACGTTGTTTAGCATCAAAATTAACCTTCTCCGAAGATGGAAGAGGCAACAAATCAATTGGTGCATGAGGAAGGAAACCATACACAATTTCAAAAGGACACATCTTAGAAGTAGAATGCAATGAACGATTATAAGCAAATTCAATATGAGGCAAGCATTCTTCCCACATTTTCTTGTTATTCTTCAAAACAGCCCTAAGCATAGTAGACAATGTTCTATTGACTACTTCAGTTTGTCCATCAGTTTGGGGGTGACATGTAGTACTAAAAAGCAGTTTAGTCCCCAACTTAGCCCATAAACATCTCCAAAAGTGGCTAAGAAATTTAGTATCACGATCTGAAACAATAGTATTTGGCACACCATGCAAGCGTATAATTTCACGAAAGAACAAATCAGCAACATTAACAGCATCATCGCTTTTATGACATGGTATAAAGTGTGCCATTTTCGAGAACCTATCCACGACAACAAATATGCTATCCCTCCCCTTCTTTGTTCGAGGTAAACCTAAAACAAAGTCCATAGATATATCCTCCCAAGGAACACTAGGTACAGGCAAAGGCATATATAAACCATGAGGATTGAGTCGTGACTTAGCTTTTTGACATGTAGTGCAGCGAGCAACAAAACGCTCAACATCCCGTCTCATCTTTGGCCAAAAGAAATGTGTAGAAAGTATATCCTCCGTCTTCTTCACGCCAAAGTGTCCCATTAATCCTCCTCCATGCGCCTCCTGCAACAACAAAAGATGAACGGAGCTAGCTGGAATGCATAGCTTGTTAGCACGAAACACAAATCCATCGTTAACGACGAACTTGTTCCATGTTCTCCCTTCCTTACAATTCTGCAATACATCTTTAAATTCAGCATCATGCACATATTGATCTTTGATGGTCTCCAAACCAAATATTTTAAAGTCAAGTTGTGAAAGCATAGTATAACGACGAGACAATGCATCAGCAATAACATTTTCTTTACCCTTCTTGTGTTTAATGACATAAGGGAAAGTCTCAATAAATTCAACCCATTTAGCATGTCTACGGTTCAGTTTTGCTTGACTTTTAATGTGTTTCAAAGATTCATGATCAGAATGTATAACAAATTCTTTGGGCCATAAATAATGTTGCCATGTTTCTAAGGTCCGTACAAGAGCATATAATTCTTTATCATAAGTAGAATAGTTCAGACTAGGCCCACTCAATTTTTCAGAAAAGTATGCAACAGGTTTGCCATCTTGTAATAAAACACCTCCTAATCCAATTCCACTAGCATCACATTCAAGCTCAAAAGTCTTATTAAAATCAGGAAGTTGGAGTAAAGGAGCATGTGTCAACTTATCTTTCAATACCGTGAAGGCTTCTTCCTGTGAGGTACCCCAAACAAAAGGCACATCCTTCTTTGTAAGCTCATTGAGAGGTGCAGCAATGGTGCTGAAATCTCTCACAAAACGCCTATAGAAACCAGCGAGTCCAAGAAAACTCCTCACTTGAGTGACCGTTTTGGGCTGTGGCCAACTCTCAATAGCTTCAATCTTGGCTTTATCAACTTCAATTCCCTGTGGAGTAACAACATAGCCAAGAAAAGATACTCGGTCGGTGTAAAAGTGATAGAGGCGAGGGTGTCCTGATCTTTCGATGAGATGATATCTATCGTTTTTGGTGGAGTAGACTTTGACGATCCGACTACGAACGTGCGAGGACGTCGCGCCTTAGCAATCGCTAAACCAACTCCGAGAGGTTACTGACCACGCCGGAGCACAATCAACCTGACCACGAGGGTCTATCTCCTGCAAGCAAACGAAGAACAAGCAAGAAACTAAGATTTGCAATCTGGATATTGCGAATATAAGATGAAAGCTTTATTGATCGAGGTGGGGTTCTGTGACGTCTTGGTCTGGTCGTTGAACACAAACGAAGTACGCGAAGTTGCAGCTATGGCGAACTTTTAATCTAAACAAAACCCAAAGTCTAAACGGTGCCCTAAGGGCTGTATATATGGAGGAAGAGGAGGGGATTTCGTGGCCCTTGAAGGAGGGGTCCGAAACCAACCCTATCTCTTGTTTCCCCACACATACGGACTCTAAAAGCAGCCTATACTCAAGTATTTCGAAATTACATGGGCCTGGCCCAATAATAAGGTGACGCAGCACCTATAATAGCCTCTGGACGAAATTTATGAAGTGACATCTTGTATATTTCGTCCAAGGCTTCCTGCACTCATTATGGTGGCTTCAAAGTCCTGAAATCATCACTTGTAACTCCGTTCTTGTTCCCCTTGTGCATGCCATCATCTCCATGCTTGAACTTGCTCCAAGGTTCCTCTTTCTTGTCCAAGCTAGGGCCTTCATTTGTAAGCAAAACAAATGTATCCAATTTAGGCAGCATCATATTCTCATGAACTTTAGAATCATTACCAAGAAACGAAAGTACCTGATAATTTAATTGGCGTGCGCGAGCTCTAGTAATTGGTCCAGTATGTATAGAAGCAGGGGCTGTGGGTGTAACAATGGTATTGATGTCCTCATCATCCCCCCCTTCTTGAAATGAAGTCGTCCTCGACGGAAGCTCATCTTCCTCACCCAAATAAGGCTTCAGATCTGCAATGTTAAAAGTGGGACTAACCCCAAAATCTGCAGGCAGCTCAAGTTTATATGCATTATCATTTATTTTCTCTAACACCTTAAAAGGACCATCAGCACGTGGCATTAGCTTTGATTTGCGCAAATCAGGAAATCTATCCTTACGCAAATGTAACCAAACAAGATCTCCAGGTGCAAACACAACATGTTTTCTACCCTTATCTCCAGCAAGTTTATATTTAGCATTCATACGCTCAATGTTCTCCTTAGTTAACTCATGCATTTTTAAGATCAATTCAGCACGTTGTTTAGCATCAAACTTAACCTTCTCCGAAGATGGAAGAGGCAACAAATCAATTGGTGCACGAGGAAGGAAACCATACACAATTTCAAAAGGACACATCTTAGTAGTAGAATGCAATGAACGATTATAAGCAAATTCAATATGAGGCAAGCATTCTTCCCACATTTTCTTGTTATTCTTCAAAACAGCCCTAAGCATAGTAGACAATGTTCTATTGACTACTTCAGTTTGTCCATCAGTTTGGGGGTGACATGTAGTACTAAAAAGCAGTTTAGTCCCCAACTTAGCCCATAAACATCTCCAAAAGTGGCTAAGAAATTTAGTATCACGATCTGAAACAATAGTATTTGGCACACCATGCAAGCGTATAATTTCACGAAAGAACAAATCAGCAACATTAACAGCATCATCGCTTTTATGACATGGTATAAAGTGTGCCATTTTCGAGAACCTATCCACGACAACAAATATGTTATCCCTCCCCTTCTTTGTTTGAGGTAAACCTAAAACAAAGTCCATAGATATATCCTCCCAAGGAATGCTAGGTACAGGCAAAGGCATATATAATCCATGAGGATTGAGTCGTGACTTAGCTTTTTGACATGTAGTGCAGCGAGCAACAAAACGCTCAACATCCCGTCTCATCTTTGGCCAAAAGAAATGTGTAGCAAGTATATCCTCCGTCTTCTTCACGCCAAAGTGTCCCATTAATCCTCCTCCATGCGCCTCCTGCAACAACAAAAGACGAACAGAGCTAGCTGGAATGCATAGCTTGTTAGCACGAAACACAAATCCATCATTAATGACGAACTTGTTCCATGTTCTCCCTTCCTTACAATTCTGCAATACATCTTTAAATTCAGCATCATGCGCATATTGATCTTTGATGGTCTCCAAACCAAATATTTTAAAGTCAAGTTGTGAAAGCATCGTATAACGACGAGACAAAGCATCAGCAATAACATTTTCTTTACCCTTCTTGTGTTTAATGACATAAGGGAAAGTCTCAATAAATTCAACCCATTTAGCATGTCTACGGTTCAGTTTTGCTTGACTTTTAATGTGTTTCAAAGATTCATGATCAGAATGTATAAAAAATTCTTTGGGCCATAAATAATGTTGCCATGTTTCTAAGGTCCGAACAAGAGCATATAATTCTTTATCATAAGTAGAATAGTTCAGACTAGGCCCACTCAATTTTTCAGAAAAGTATGCAACAGGTTTGCCATCTTGTAATAAAACACCTCCTAATCCAATTCCACTAGCATCACATTCAAGCTCAAAAGTCTTATTAAAATCAGGAAGTTGGAGTAAAGGAGCATGTGTCAACTTATCTTTTAATACCGTGAAAGCTTCTTCCTGTGAGGTACCCCAAACAAAAGGCACATCCTTCTTTGTAAGCTCATTGAGAGGTGCAGCAATGGTACTGAAATCTCTCACAAAACGCCTATAGAAACCAGCGAGGCCAAGGAAACTCCTCACTTGTGTGACCGTTTTGGGCTGCGGCCAACTCTCAATAGCTTCAATCTTGGCTTTATCAACTTCAATTCCCTGTGGAGTAACACCATAGCCAAGAAAAGATACTCGGTCAGTGCAAAAGGTGCACTTCCCATGGTTACCAAACAAACGTGCATCACGTAGAGCAATAAAAACAGCACGTAAATGTTCCAAATGTTCCTCCAAAGATCTGCTATAAATCAATATATCATCAAAGTAAACTACCACAAATCGTCCAATGAAAGCACGTAAAACTTCGTTCATTAATCTCATGAAAGTACTAGGTGCATTAGTTAACCCAAAAGGCATGACTAACCACTCATATAAACCGAACTTAGTTTTAAATGCTGTTTTCCATTCATCTCCCAATTTCATACGAATTTGATGGTATCCACTACGCAAATCAACTTTGGAGAATATTGTAGAGCCACTCAATTCATCAAGCATATCATCTAGCCTAGGAATAGGATGACGATAACGAATAGTAATATTATTAATGCCTCTACAATCAACACACATACGCGACGTACCATCCTTTTTTGGCACTAGTATAATAGGAACAGCACAAGGACTAAGAGATTCGCGTATATAACCTTTGTCGAGCAGCTCCTGTACTTGACGCATAATCTCCTTCGTCTCCTCTGGATTGGTACTGATAGAGGCGAGGGTGTCCCGATCTTTCGATGAGATGATAGCTATCGTTTTTGGTGGAGTAGACTTTGACGATCCGACTACGAACGTGCGAGGACGTCGCGCCTTAGCAATTGCTAAACCAACTCCGAGAGGTTATTGACCACGCCGGAGCACAATCAACCTGACCACGAGGGTCTATCTCCTGCAAGCAAACGAAGAACAAGCAAGAAACTAAGATTTGTAATCTGGATATTGCGAATATAAGATGAAAGCTTTATTGATCAAGGTGGGGTTCTGTGACGTCTTGGTCTGGTCGTTGAACACAAACGAAGTACGCGAAGTTGCAGCTATGGCGAACTTTTAATCTAAACAAAACCCAAAGTCTAAACGGTGCCCTAAGGGCTGTATATATGGAGGAAGAGGAGGGGATTTCGTGGCCCTTGAAGGAGGGGTCCGAAACCAACCCTATCTCTTGTTTCCCCACACATACGGACTCTAAAAACAGCCTATACTCAAGTATTTCGAAATTACATCGGCCTGGCCCAATAATAAGGTGACGCAGCACCCATAATAGCCTCTGGACGAAATTTATGAAGTGACATCTTGTATATTTCGTCCAAGGCTTCCTGCACTCATTATGGTGGCTTCAAAGTCCTGAAATCATCACTTGTAACTCCGTTCTTGTTCCCCTTGTGCATGCCATCATCTCCATGCTTGAACTTGCTCCAAGGTTCCTCTTTCTTGTCCAAGCTAGGCCCTTCATTTGTAAGCAAAACAAATGTATCCAATTTAGGCAGCATCATATTCTCATGAACTTTAGAATCATTACCAAGAAACGAAAGTACCTGATATTTTAATTGACGTGCGCGAGCTCTAGTAATTGGTCCAGTATGTATAGAAGCAGGGGCTGTGGGTTGTTACACCCACAGCCCCTGCTTCTATACATACTGGACCAATTACTAGAGCTCGCGCACGCCAATTAAAATATCAGGTACTTTCGTTTCTTGGTAATGATTCTAAAGTTCATGAATTGTTACACCCACAGCCCCTGCTTCTATACATACTGGACCAATTACTAGAGCTCGCGCACGCCAATTAAAATATCAGGTACTTTCGTTTCTTGGTAATGATTCTAAAGTTCATGAGAATATGATGCTGCCTAAATTGGATACATTTGTTTTGCTTACAAATGAAGGGCCTAGCTTGGACAAGAAAGAGGAACCTTGGAGCAAGTTCAAGCATGGAGATGATGGCATGCACAAGGGGAACAAGAACGGAGTTACAAGTGATGATTTCAGGACTTTGAAGCCACCATAATGAGTGCAGGAAGCCTTGGACGAAATATACAAGATGTCACTTCATAAATTTCGTCCAGAGGCTATTATGGGTGCTGCGTCACCTTATTATTGGGCCAGGCCGATGTAATTTCGAAATACTTGAGTATAGGCTGTTTTTAGAGTCCGTATGTGTGGGGAAACAAGAGATAGGGTTGGTTTCGGACCCCTCCTTCAAGGGCCACGAAATCCCCTCCTCTTCCTCCATATATACAGCCCTTAGGGCACCGTTTAGACTTTGGGTTTTGTTTAGATTAAAAGTTCGCCATAGCTGCAACTTCGCGTACTTCGTTTGTGTTCAACGACCAGACCAAGACGTCACAGAACCCCACCTTGATCAATAAAGCTTTCATCTTATATTCGCAATATCCAGATTGCAAATCTTAGTTTCTTGCTTGTTCTTCGTTTGCTTGCAGGAGATAGACCCTCGTGGTCAGGTTGATTGTGCTCCGGCGTGGTCAATAACCTCTCGGAGTTGGTTCAGCGATTGCTAAGGCGCGACGTCCTCGCACGTTCGTAGTCGGATCGTCAAAGTCTACTCCACCAAAAACGATAGCTATCATCTCATCCAAAGATCGGGACACCCTCGCCTCTATCAAGTGGTATCAGATTCCCAAGTTGCTCGGTGAGATTTACAGTTTTTCGTAGTTTAGATCGAGTCTGTTCTTCATATCTACAGTCCAGGAAAAAGCCAAAAAAAAAATTTAGGGTTAGTTCATCATATCCGAACCAATCTGAGCCTTTGTGATGAGGACATCAATACCATTGTTACACCCACAGCCCCTGCTTCTATACATACTGGACCAATTACTAGAGCTCGCGCACACCAATTAAAATATCAGGTACTTTCGTTTCTTGGTAATGATTCTAAAGTTCATGAGAATATGATGCTGCCTAAATTGGATACATTTGTTTTGCTTACAAATGAAGGGCCTAGCTTGGACAAGAAAGAGGAACCTTGGAGCAAGTTCAAGCATGGAGATGATGGCATGCACAAGGGGAACAAGAACGGAGTTACAAGTGATGATTTCAGGACTTTGAAGCCACCATAATGAGTGCAGGAAGCCTTGGACGAAATATACAAGATGTCACTTCATAAATTTCGTCCAGAGGCTATTATAGGTGCTGCGTCACCTTATTATTGGGCCAGGCCCATGTAATTTCGAAATACTTGAGTATAGGCTGTTTTTAGAGTCCGTATGTGTGGGGAAACAAGAGATAGGGTTGGTTTCGGACCCCTCCTTCAAGGGCCACGAAATCCCCTCCTCTCCCTCCATATATACAGCCCTTAGGGCACCGTTTAGACTTTGGGTTTTGTTTAGATTAAAAGTTCGCCATAGCTGCAACTTCGCGTACTTCGTTTGTGTTCAACGACCAGACCAAGACGTCACAGAACCCCACCTTGATCAATAAAGCTTTCATCTTATATTCGCAATATCCAGATTGCAAATCTTAGTTTCTTGCTTGTTCTTCGTTTGCTTGCAGGAGATAGACCCTCGTGGTCAGGTTGATTGTGCTCCGGCGTGGTCAATAACCTCTCGGAGTTGGTTTAGCGATTGCTAAGTCGCGACGTCCTCGCACGTTCGTAGTCGGATCGTCAAAGTCTACTCCACCAAAAACGATAGCTATCATCTCATCGAAAGATCGGGACACCCTCGCCTCTATCATTTGCGTAAGGATAGATTTCCTGATTTGCGCAAATTAAAGCTAATTCCATGTGCTGATAGTCCTTTTAAGGTGTTAGAGAAAATAAATGATAATGCATATAAATTTGAGCTGCCTGCAGATTTTGGGGTTAGTCCCACTTTTAACATTGCAGATTTGAAGCCTTATTTGGGTGAGGAAGATGAGCTTCCGTCGAGGACGACTTCATTTCAAGAAGGGGAGGATGATGAGGACATCAATACCATTGTTAACTCCATCGCCCCTGCTGCTATACATACTGGACCAATTACTAGAGTTCGCGCATGCCAATTAAATTATTAGGTACTTTCATTTCTGGGTAATGATTCTAATGTTCATGAGAATATGATTGATGAGGACATCAATACCATTGTTACACCCACAGCCCCTGCTTCTATACATACTGGACCAATTACTAGAGCTCGCGCACGCCAATTAAATTATCAGGTACTTTCGTTTCTTGGTAATGATTCTAAAGTTCATGAGAATATGATGCTGCCTAAATTGGATACATTTGTTTTGCTTACAAATGAAGGGCCTAGCTTGGACAAGAAAGAGGAACCTTGGAGCAAGTTCAAGCATGGAGATGATGGCATGCGCAAGGGGAACAAGAACGGAGTTACAAGTGATGATTTCAGGACTTTGAAGCCACCATAAGGAGTGCAGGAAGCCTTGGACGAAATATACAAGATGCCACTTCATAAATTTCGTCCAGAGGCTATTATAGGTGCTGCGTCACCTTATTATTGGGCCAGGCCCATGTAATTTCGAAATACTTGAGTATAGGCTATTTTTAGAGTCCGTATGTGTGGGGAAACAAGAGATAGGGTTGGTTTCGGACCCCTCCTTCAAGGGCCACGAAATCCCCCCCTCTTCCTCCATATATACAGCCCTTAGGGCATCGTTTAGACTTTGGGTTTTGTTTAGATTAAAAGTTCGCCATAGCTGCAACTTCGCGTACTTCGTTTGTGTTCAACGACCAGACTAAGACGTCACAGAACCCCACCTTGATCAATAAAGCTTTCATCTTATATTCGCAATATCCAGATTGCAAATCTTAGTTTCTTGCTTGTTCTTCGTTTGCTTGCAGGAGATAGACCCTCGTGGTCAGGTTGATTGTGCTCCGGCGTGGTCAATAACCTCTCGGAGTTGGTTTAGCGATTGCTAAGGCACGACGTCCTCGCACGTTCGTAGTCGGATCGTCAAAGTCTACTCCACCAAAAACGATAGCTATCACCTCATCGAAAGATCGGGACACCCTCGCCTCTATCAATCCTGCACTTCACGTTCAGCTTTACAAGCAAGATGGAATAAACGAGTGATATTATTATACTCCTTATACTCTAGAATGGTCTGAATCTCTCTATTTAATCCACCCATGAAACGTGCAAGCATAGCTTCATTCTCCTCAACAATACCACATCTAATCATGCCAGTTTGTAATTCCTGATAATATTCTTCTACAGAATTTTTTCCTTGTCTTAAGCGCTGCAATTTTTGAAGTAATTCACGTTGATAATATGGTGGAACCCAACGAGTACGCATAGCAGTTTTCAAAGCAGCCCACGTAGCTGGAATAGGATATAATCTACAATGTTCAGACCACCATACACATGCAAAACTAGTGAAAGCACAAACAGCAGCAGCAACACGTCGTTCCTCGGTATATTGTAAACATGTAAAACGTTGTTCAGTTTCTAACTCCCAAGTAAGATATATATCAGGAACATATCTACCCTCGAATGGTGGAATATTCAATTTTAATTTAGGAAGATGGTCATGATCTCGTACCTGAAGTGGTGGTGCAGACCTACCATTGCGATTATTTGCATGTGGACGACCTGGTGCTGGTGGTTGCACGTAGTTATGATTTTGATCAACCTCATCCTCATAATCGCCCGCGTAATCATCCTCAACCATATGATTTTGATCAACCTTATGATTTTGAATCTGGAACTATTTTTCTTCTACGGGTAGCACGAAAATTGGCGAATCCGACTTGTTCACGACTCGTAGTATCGCGTGATCTGGAACTCTAAAATAAAGGAATAAATACTGGACTCGGACTAGGACTGGTGGCAGAGATGAATCTGGTGGAACTCGGACTGGTGATGGTATATGACGGTAGTATATGTGGGCTCGGATTGGTGGTGGTATATGGACTCGGATTGGTGGTGGTATATGGACTCAGAGAAATAGCAGATAAGCTGTGGTGGTATACGGTAGGGGCGATGATGATGGTGCGGCGGCGGCGTGACAACTTGTGAACAGAACTCGAAACTCTAAAGAACTAGACGCTAAGACCAGCAACTTGACACGACGATGCAACCGCAAATTCAACAAAGCAAAAACCCTAAAAAGATTATGCAAAGGCTCAGATTGGTTCGGATATGATGAACTAACCCTAAATTTTTTTTTGGCTTTTTCCGGGACTGTAGGTATGAAGAACAGACTCGATCTAAACTATGAAAAACTGTAAATCTCACCGAGCAACCTGGGAATCTGATACCACTTGATAGAGGCGAGGGTGTCCCGATCTTTCGATGAGATGATAGCTATCGTTTTTGGTGGAGTAGACTTTGACGATCCGACTACGAACGTGCGAGGACGTCGCGCCTTAGCAATCGCTAAACCAACTCCGAGAGGTTATTGACCACGCCGGAGCACAATCAACCTGACCCCGAGGGTCTATCTCCTGCAAGCAAACGAAGAACAAGCAAGAAACTAAGATTTGCAATCTGGATATTGCGAATATAAGATGAAAGCTTTATTGATCGAGGTGGGGTTCTGTGACGTCTTGGTCTGGTCGTTGAACACAAACGAAGTACGCGAAGTTGCAGCTATGGCGAACTTTTAATCTAAACAAAACCCAAAGTCTAAACGATGCCCTAAGGGCTGTATATATGGAGGAAGAGGGGGGGGGGATTTCGTGGCCCTTGAAGGAGGGGTCCGAAACCAACCCTATCTCTTGTTTCCCCACACATACGGACTCTAAAAATAGCCTATACTCAAGTATTTCGAAATTACATGGGCCTGGCCCAATAATAAGGTGACGCAGCACCTATAATAGCCTCTGGACGAAATTTATGAAGTGGCATCTTGTATATTTCGTCCAAGGCTTCCTGCACTCCTTATGGTGGCTTCAAAGTCCTGAAATCATCACTTGTAACTCCGTTCTTGTTCCCCTTGCGCATGCCATCATCTCCATGCTTGAACTTGCTCCAAGGTTCCTCTTTCTTGTCCAAGCTAGGCCCTTCATTTGTAAGCAAAACAAATGTATCCAATTTAGGCAGCATCATATTCTCATGAACTTTAGAATCATTACCAAGAAACGAAAGTACCTGATAATTTAATTGGCGTGCGCGAGCTCTAGTAATTGGTCCAGTATGTATAGAAGCAGGGGCTGTGGGTGTAACAATGGTATTGATGTCCTCATCAATCATATTCTCATGAACATTAGAATCATTACCCAGAAATGAAAGTACCTAATAATTTAATTGGCATGCGCGAACTCTAGTAATTGGTCCAGTATGTATAGCAGCAGGGGCGATGGAGTTAACAATGGTATTGATGTCCTCATCATCCTCCCCTTCTTGAAATGAAGTCGTCCTCGACGGAAGCTCATCTTCCTCACCCAAATAAGGCTTCAAATCTGCAATGTTAAAAGTGGGACTAACCCCAAAATCTGCAGGCAGCTCAAATTTATATGCATTATCATTTATTTTCTCTAACACCTTAAAAGGACTATCAGCACATGGAATTAGCTTTAATTTGCGCAAATCAGGAAATCTATCCTTACGCAAATGATAGAGGCGAGGGTGTCCCGATCTTTCGATGAGATGATAGCTATCGTTTTTGGTGGAGTAGACTTTGACGATCCGACTACGAACGTGCGAGGACGTCGCGACTTAGCAATCGCTAAACCAACTCCGAGAGGTTATTGACCACGCCGGAGCACAATCAACCTGACCACGAGGGTCTATCTCCTGCAAGCAAACGAAGAACAAGCAAGAAACTAAGATTTGCAATCTGGATATTGCGAATATAAGATGAAAGCTTTATTGATCAAGGTGGGGTTCTGTGACGTCTTGGTCTGGTCGTTGAACACAAACGAAGTACGCGAAGTTGCAGCTATGGCGAACTTTTAATCTAAACAAAACCCAAAGTCTAAACGGTGCCCTAAGGGCTGTATATATGGAGGAAGAGGAGGGGATTTCGTGGCCCTTGAAGGAGGGGTCCGAAACCAACCCTATCTCTTGTTTTCCCACACATACGGACTCTAAAAACAGCCTATACTCAAGTATTTCGAAATTACATGGGCCTGGCCCAATAATAAGGTGACGCAGCACCTATAATAGCCTCTGGACAAAATTTATGAAGTGACATCTTGTATATTTCGTCCAAGGCTTCCTGCACTCATTATGGTGGCTTCAAAGTCCTGAAATCATCACTTGTAACTCCGTTCTTGTTCCCCTTGTGCATGCCATCATCTCCATGCTTGAACTTGCTCCCAGGTTCCTCTTTCTTGTCCAAGCTAGGCCCTTCATTTGTAAGCAAAACAAATGTATCCAATTTAGGCAGCATCATATTCTCATGAACTTTAGAATCATTACCAAGAAACGAAAGTACCTGATATTTTAATTGACGTGCGCGAGCTCTAGTAATTGGTCCAGTATGTATAGAAGCAGGGGCTGTGGGTGTAACAATGGTATGGATGTCCTCATCAGTGAACAAGTCGGATTCCCCAATTTTCGTGCTACCCGCAGAAGAAAAATAGTTCCAGTTTCAAAAAAAAAAGAGGAAAAAAAAAGTGAAAAAAAAAATAATTCAGATTGTGCTCCTCCCTTGTTTACGTGCAGCGCCGTGATTTTTGTTAGTGTTCGAGGCTCGCGTCTCTAGCACGGTCTAGCCTAGGACTAGCACAGTACCGTCGTTGAGAGTTTATTCAACATTGCATCTCTGAATTGATTATTGCTGACCCTTTTTGCTACCATATCAGAAGCCTTCCCAGCTCCACATACATCTACATCGTGCGTTTGACACCACCTGGCAATCGCTCTATCCAAGCTCTGAGAGTTTTGACTACAAAGGTTGCCGATCACCACCTGCTGCTGGGTAAGAACTGGTAAGAATTTGAGATTTGCTTGACGGATTTGTGACACCACACCACACCACCACCACTTTCTAGTAGTCTGTAGGATCATATTCTTGTGTGTTTCTATTGCTGCTAACCATGGCAGGATCACAAGCCGACGAGATTGACTGGGAGAACATGACGAACAAGGAGTTGCATGATAAATTTCAGCAAATGATGAGTGGCCAGGTGGGAGATGTGCTAAACAGATTTGAAGAGGCCATGGAGAAGATAGATGGCATGGAGAAGTCGTTCGAGACAAAGCTGGATAACAAGTTTAATGAATTGCTCACGCGTCTTCCCCAACCACCACCGGCTGCACCTGTCGCACCTCTGCAACGACAACAACAACGCCCCCTTCCAAATCAGTTCGGACGAGCGAAGCGTGTTCCTCTTGAGGATGGCCAAACTTCTGGTGCTGCCGTACCTACTGTTGATGCTTCTTTGGCTCCTGCTCCTGCTGCTGCTGGTGCCGAGGAGGAGGATGATTACGCGGGCGATTATGAGGATGAGGTTGATCAAAATCATAACTACGTGCAACCACCAGCACCAGGTCGTCCACATGCAAATAATCGCAATGGTCGGCCCGCACCACCACTTCAGGTACGAGATCATGACCATCTTCCTAAATTAAAATTGAATATTCCACCATTCGAGGGTAGATATGTTCCTGATATATATCTTACTTGGGAGTTAGAAACTGAACAACGTTTTACATGTTTACAATATCCCGAGGAACGACGTGTTGCTGCTGCTGTTTGTGCTTTCACTAGTTTTGCATGTGTATGGTGGTCTGAACATTGTAGATTATATCCTATTCCAGCTACGTGGGCTGCTTTGAAAACTGCTATGCGTACTCGTTGGGTTCCACCATATTATCAACGTGAATTACTTCAAAAATTGCAGCGCTTAAGACAAGGAAAAAATTCTGTAGAAGAATATTATCAGGAATTACAAACTGGCATGATTAGATGTGGTATTGTTGAGGAGAATGAAGCTATGCTTGCACGTTTCATGGGTGGATTAAATAGAGAGATTCAGACCATTCTAGAGTATAAGGAGTATAATAATATCACTCGTTTATTCCATCTTGCTTGTAAAGCTGAACGTCAAGTGCAGGATCGACAGGCATTGGCGCGAACTAATTTTTCTGCAGGTCGATCTTCATCATGGACACCGCGTGCCTCCTCTACTCCCACACGTCCAACTGCGGCACCACTGACTTCAGCCGCCAATTCCAACCGAGATATAAGAAAACAGGCACCACCACCACCATCTGCCAAGAGTACACCTTCTGGGCCTGCCCAGAGCTCTTCTTCATCTATGGCATCAACAGGGCACACACATGATATTATTTGTCGTCGTTGTAAGGGAAGAGGTCATTATGCGAGAGAATGCCAATCTCCGCGTGTTATGATTGCTACTGAGGATGGTGGGTATGAGTCCGCTAGTGACTATGATGAGGAGACTTTGGCTCTTATTACAAGTGAAGAACACGGTGGAGATGATTCTGATCATGAGACGCAATACATGGCTCCTGAAGACGCTGACAGGTATGAATGTTTAGTTTCTCAACGTGTTTTGAGTGTGCAGGTCACACAAGCTGAGCAAAATCAGAGGCATAATTTGTTCCATACAAAGGGAGTTGTGAAGGAACGTTCTGTTCGCGTCATCATAGATGGAGGGAGCTGCAACAACTTGGCTAGCATGGAGATGGTGGAGAAGCTATCTCTCACCACAAGACCACATCCACATCCTTACTATATCCAATGGTTCAACAACAGCGGCAAGGTTAAGGTAACACGTACTGTTCGTGTGCATTTTAGTATCTCTACATATGCTGATTATGTTGATTGTGATGTGGTACCCATGCAAGCATGTTCATTATTACTTGGTAGACCATGGCAATTTGATAAAAATTATGTACACCATGGTAGAAACAATCAGTATACTCTTGTTCATAAGGATAAACATATTACTTTGTGATGAGGACATCAATACCATTGTTACACCCACAGCCCCTGCTTCTATAAATACTGGACCAATTACTAGAGCTCGCGCACGCCAATTAAAATATCAGGTACTTTCGTTTCTTGGTAATGATTCTAAAGTTCATGAGAATATGATGCTGCCTAAATTGGATACATTTGTTTTGCTTACAAATGAAGGGCCTAGCTTGGACAAGAAAGAGGAACCTTGGAGCAAGTTCAAGCATGGAGATGATGGCATGAACAAGGGGAACAAGAACGGAGTTACAAGTGATGATTTCAGGACTTTGAAGCCACCATAATGAGTGCAGGAAGCCTTGGACGAAATATACAAGATGTCACTTCATAAATTTCGTCCAGAGGCTATTATAGGTGCTGCGTCACCTTATTATTGGGCCAGGCCCATGTAATTTCGAAATACTTGAGTATAGGCTGTTTTTAGAGTCCGTATGTGTGGGGAAACAAGAGATAGGGTTGGTTTCGGACCCCTCCTTCCAGGGCCACGAAATCCCCTCCTCTTCCTCCATATATACAGCCCTTAGGGCACCGTTTAGACTTTGGGTTTTGTTTAGATTAAAAGTTCGCCATAGCTGCAACTTCGCGTACTTCGTTTGTGTTCAACGACCAGACCAAGACGTCACAGAACCCCACCTTGATCAATAAAGCTTTCATCTTATATTCGCAATATCCAGATTGCAAATCTTAGTTTCTTGCTTGTTCTTCGTTTGCTTGCAGGAGATAGACCCTCGTGGTCAGGTTGATTGTGCTCCGGCGTGGTCAATAACCTCTCGGAGTTGGTTTAGCGATTGCTAAGGCGCGACGTCCTCGCACGTTCGTAGTCGGATCGTCAAAGTCTACTCCACCAAAAACGATAGCTATCATCTCATCGAAAGATCGGGACACCCTCGCCTCTATCAGAGAAGTCGTTCGAGACAAAGCTGGATAACAAGTTTAATGAATTGCTCACGCGTCTTCCCCAACCACCACCGGCTGCACCTGTCGCACCTCTGCAACGACAACAACAACGCCCCCTTCCAAATCAGTTCGGACGAGCGAAGCGTGTTCCTCTTGAGGATGGCCAAACTTCTGGTGCTGCTGTACCTACTGTTGATGCTTCTTTGGCTCCTGCTCCTGCTGCTGCTGGTGCCGAGGAGGAGGATGATTACGCGGGCGATTATGAGGATGAGGTTGATCAAAATCATAACTACGTGCAACCACCAGCACCAGGTCGTCCACATGCAAATAATCGCAATGGTAGGCCCGCACCACCACTTCAGGTACGAGATCATGACCATCTTCCTAAATTAAAATTGAATATTCCACCATTCGAGGGTAGATATGTTCCTGATATATATCTTACTTGGGAGTTAGAAACTGAACAACGTTTTACATGTTTACAATATCCCGAGGAACGACGTGTTGCTGCTGCTGTTTGTGCTTTCACTAGTTTTGCATGTGTATGTTGGTCTGAACATTGTAGATTATATCCTATTCCAGCTACGTGGGCTGCTTTGAAAACTGCTATGCGTACTCGTTGGGTTCCACCATATTATCAACGTGAATTACTTCAAAAATTGCAGCGCTTAAGACAAGGAAAAAATTCTGTAGAAGAATATTATCAGGAATTACAAACTGGCATGATTAGATGTGGTATTGTTGAGGAGAATGAAGCTATGCTTGCATGTTTTATGGGTGGATTAAATAGAGAGATTCAGACCATTCTAGAGTATAAGGAGTATAATAATATCACTCGTTTATTCCATCTTGCTTGTAAAGCTGAACGTGAAGTGCAGGATCGACAGGCATTGGCGCGAACTAATTTTTCTGCAGGTCGATCTTCATCATGGACACCGCGTGCCTCCTCTACTCCCACACGTCCTACTGCAGCACCACTGACTTCAGCCGCCAATTCCAACCGAGATACAAGAAAACAGGCACCACCACCACCATCTGCCAAGAGTACACCTTCTAGGCCTGCCCAGAGCTCTTCTTCATCAATGGCATCAACAGGGCACACACATGATATTATTTGTCGTCGTTGTAAGGGAAGAGGTCATTATGCGAGAGAATGCCAATCTCCGCGTGTTATGATTGCTACTGAGGATGGTGGGTATGAGTCCGCTAGTGACTATGATGAGGAGACTTTGGCTCTTATTACAAGTGAAGAACACGGTGGAGATGACTCTGATCATGAGACGCAATACATGGCTCCTGAAGACGCTGACAGGTATGAATGTTTAGTTGCTCAACGTGTTTTGAGTGTGCAGGTCACACAAGCTGAGCAAAATCAGAGGCATAATTTGTTCCATACAAAGGGAGTTGTGAAGGAACGTTCTGTTCGCGTCATCATAGATGGAGGGAGCTGCAACAACTTGGCTAGCATGGAGATGGTGGAGAAGCTATCTCTCACCACAAGACCACATCCACATCCTTACTATATCCAATGGGTCAACAACAGCGGCAAGGTTAAGGTAACACGTACTGTTCGTGTGCATTTTAGTATCTCTACATATGCTGATTATGTTGATTGTGATGTGGTACCCATGCAAGCATGTTCCTTATTACTTGGTAGACCATGGCAATTTGATAAAAATTCTGTACACCATGGTAGAAACAATCAGTATACTCTTGTTCATAAGGATAAACATATTACTTTGCTTCCTATGACTCCTGATTCTATTTTGAAAGATGATATTAATAGAGCTAGTAAATCAAAACAGGAGAAAAATAAGAGTGAAAATCAGATTGTGGCAAAAGAATTTGAGCAACAAATGAAGCCTAATAATAAACCATCTAGTGTTGCTTCTGAAATTAAATTGAAAAGTGCATGTTTACTTGCCACCAAATCTGATATTGATGAGCTAGATTTCAGCAAATCTATTTGCTATGCTTTTGTGTGCAAAGAGGCGTTATTTTCATTCGAGGACGTGCCTTCCTCTTTGCCTCCTGCTGTCACTAACATTTTGCAGGAGTTCGCTGACGTCTTTCCACAAGACGTGCCACCGGGATTACCACCTATTCGTGGGATTGAGCATCAGATTGACTTAATTCCTGGTGCTTCGTTGCCAAACCGTGCGCCATACCGTACCAATCCAGAGGAGACGAAGGAGATTATGCGTCAAGTACAGGAGCTGCTCGACAAAGGTTATATACGCGAATCTCTTAGTCCTTGTGCTGTTCCTATTATACTAGTGCCAAAAAAGGATGGTACGTCGCGTATGTGTGTTGATTGTAGAGGCATTAATAATATTACTATTCGTTATCGTCATCCTATTCCTAGGCTAGATGATATGCTTGATGAATTGAGTGGCTCTACAATATTCTCCAAAGTTGATTTGCGTAGTGGATACCATCAAATTCGTATGAAATTGGGAGATGAATGGAAAACAGCATTTAAAACTAAGTTCGGTTTATATGAGTGGTTAGTCATGCCTTTTGGGTTAACTAATGCACCTAGTACTTTCATGAGATTAATGAACGAAGTTTTACGTGCTTTCATTGGACGATTTGTGGTAGTTTACTTTGATGATATATTGATTTATAGTAGATATTTGGAGGAACATTTGGAACATTTACGTGTTGTTTTTATTGCTCTACGTGATGCACGTTTGTTTGGTAACCTTGGGAAGTGCACCTTTTGCACCGACCGAGTATCTTTTCTTGGCTATGTTGTTACTCCACAGGGAATTGAAGTTGATAAAGCCAAGATTGAAGCTATTGAGAGTTGGCCGCAGCCCAAAACGGTCACACAAGTGAGGAGTTTCCTTGGCCTCGCTGGTTTCTATAGGCGTTTTGTGAGAGATTTCAGTACCATTGCTGCACCTCTCAATGAGCTTACAAAGAAGGATGTGCCTTTTGTTTGGGGTACCTCACAGGAAGAAGCTTTCACGGTATTAAAAGATAAGTTGACACATGCTCCTTTACTCCAACTTCCTGATTTTAATAAGACTTTTGAGCTTGAATGTGATGCTAGTGGAATTGGATTAGGAGGTGTTTTATTACAAGATGGCAAACCTGTTGCATACTTTTCTGAAAAATTGAGTGGGCCTAGTCTGAACTATTCTACTTATGATAAAGAATTATATGCTCTTGTTCGGACCTTAGAAACATGGCAACATTATTTATGGCCCAAAGAATTTGTTATACATTCTGATCATGAATCTTTGAAACACTTTAAAAGTCAAGCAAAACTGAACCGTAGACATGCTAAATGGGTTGAATTTATTGAGACTTTCCCTTATGTCATTAAACACAAGAAGGGTAAAGAAAATGTTATTGCTGATGCTTTGTCTCGTCGTTATACGATGCTTTCACAACTTGACTTTAAAATATTTGGTTTGGAGACCATCAAAGATCAATATGCGCATGATGCTGAATTTAAAGATGTATTGCAGAATTGTAAGGAAGGGAGAACATGGAACAAGTTCGTCATTAATGATGGATTTGTGTTTCGTGCTAACAAGCTATGCATTCCAGCTAGCTCTGTTCGTCTTTTGTTGTTGCAGGAGGCGCATGGAGGAGGATTAATGGGACACTTTGGCGTGAAGAAGACGGAGGATATACTTGCTACACATTTCTTTTGGCCAAAGATGAGACGGGATGTTGAGCGTTTTGTTGCTCGCTGCACTACATGTCAAAAAGCTAAGTCACGACTCAATCCTCATGGATTATATATGCCTTTGCCTGTACCTAGCATTCCTTGGGAGGATATATCTATGGACTTTGTTTTAGGTTTACCTCAAACAAAGAAGGGGAGGGATAACATATTTGTTGTCGTGGATAGGTTCTCGAAAATGGCACACTTTATACCATGTCATAAAAGCGATGATGCTGTTAATGTTGCTGATTTGTTCTTTCGTGAAATTATACGCTTGCATGGTGTGCCAAATACTATTGTTTCAGATCGTGATACTAAATTTCTTAGCCACTTTTGGAGATGTTTATGGGCTAAGTTGGGGACTAAACTGCTTTTTAGTACTACATGTCACCCCCAAACTGATGGACAAACTGAAGTAGTCAATAGAACATTGTCTACTATGCTTAGGGCTGTTTTGAAGAATAACAAGAAAATGTGGGAAGAATGCTTGCCTCATATTGAATTTGCTTATAATCGTTCATTGCATTCTACTACTAAGATGTGTCCTTTTGAAATTGTGTATGGTTTCCTTCCTCGTGCACCAATTGATTTGTTGCCTCTTGCATCTTCGGAGAAGGTTAATTTTGATGCTAAACAACATGCTGAATTGATCTTAAAAATGCATGAGTTAACTAAGGAGAACATTGAGCGTATGAATGCTAAATATAAACTTGCTGGAGATAAGGGTAGAAAACATGTTGTGTTTGCACCTGGAGATCTTGTTTGGTTACATTTGCGTAAGGATAGATTTCCTGATTTGCGCAAATCAAAGCTAATGCCACGTGCTGATGGTCCTTTTAAGGTGTTAGAGAAAATAAATGATAATGCATATAAACTTGAGCTGCCTGCAGATTTTGGGGTTAGTCCCACATTTAACATTGCAGATCTGAAGCCTTATTTGGGTGAGGAAGATGAGCTTCCGTCGAGGACGACTTCATTTCAAGAAGGGGAGGATGATGAGGACATCAATACCATTGTTACACCCACAGCCCCTGCTTCTATACATACTGGACCAATTACTAGAGCTCGCGCACGTCAATTAAAATATCAGGTACTTTCGTTTCTTGGTAATGATTCTAAAGTTCATGAGAATATGATGCTGCCTAAATTGGATACATTTGTTTTGCTTACAAATGAAGGGCCTAGCTTGGACAAGAAAGAGGAACCTTGGAGCAAGTTCAAGCATGGAGATGATGGCATGCACAAGGGGAACAAGAACGGAGTTACAAGTGATGATTTCAGGACTTTGAAGCCACCATAATGAGTGCAGGAAGCCTTGGACGAAATATACAAGATGTCACTTCATAAATGTCGTCCAGAGGCTATTATAGGTGCTGCGTCACCTTATTATTGGGCCAGGCCCATGTAATTTCGAAATACTTGAGTATAGGCTGTTTTTAGAGTCCGTATGTGTGGGGAAACAAGAGATAGGGTTGGTTTCGGACCCCTCCTTCAAGGGCCATGAAATCCCCTCCTCTTCCTCCATATATACAGCCCTTAGGGCACCGTTTAGACTTTGGGTTTTGTTTAGATTAAAAGTTCGCCATAGCTGCAACTTCACGTACTTCGTTTGTGTTCAACGACCAGACCAAGACGTCACAGAACCCCACCTTGATCAATAAAGCTTTCATCTTATATTCGCAATATCCAGATTGCAAATCTTAGTTTCTTGCTTGTTCTTCGTTTGCTTGCAGGAGATAGACCCTCGTGGTCAGGTTGATTGTGCTCCGGCGTGGTCAATAACCTCTCGGAGTTGGTTTAGCGATTGCTAAGGCGCGACGTCCTCGCACGTTCGTAGTCGGATCGTCAAAGTCTACTCCACCAAAAACGATAGCTATCATCTCATCGAAAGATCGGGACACCCTCGCCTCTATCAAGTGGTATCAGATTCCCAGGTTGCTCGGTGAGATTTACAGTTTTTCGTAGTTTAGATCGAGTCTGTTCTTCATACCTACAGTCCAGGAAAAAGCCAAAAAAAAATTTAGGGTTAGTTCATCAAATCCGAACCAATCTGAGCCTTTGCATAATCTTTTTAGGGTTTTTGCTTTGTTGAATTTGCGGTTGCATCGTCGTGTCAAGTTGCTGGTCTTAGCGTCTAGTTCTTTAGAGTTTCGAGTTCTGTTCACAAGTTGTCATGCCGCCGCCGCACCATCATCATCGCCCCTACCATATACCACCACAGCTTATCTGCTATTTCTTTGAGTCCATATACCACCACCGATCCGAGTCCAGATACCACCACCGATCCGAGTCCATATACCACCACCAATCCGAGCCCACATTGATGAGGACAACAATACCATTGTTACACCCACAGCCCCTGCTGCTATACATACTGGACCAATTACTAGAGCTCGCGCACGCCAATTAAATTATCAGGTACTTTCGTTTCTTGGTAATGATTCTAATGTTCATGAGAATATGATGCTGCCTAAATTGGATACATTTGTTTTGCTTACAAATGAAGGGCCTAGCTTGGACAAGAAAGAGGAACCTTGGAGCAAGTTCAAGCATGGAGATGATGGCATGCGCAAGGGGAACAAGAACGGAGTTACAAGTGATGATTTCAGGACTTTGAAGCCACCATAAGGAGTGCAGGAAGCCTTGGACGAAATATACAAGATGCCACTTCATAAATTTCGTCCAGAGGCTATTATAGGTGCTGCGTCACCTTATTATTGGGCCAGGCCCATGTAATTTCGAAATACTTGAGTATAGGCTATTTTTAGAGTCCGTATGTGTGGGGAAACAAGAGATAGGGTTGGTTTCGGACCCCTCCTTAAAGGGCCACGAAATCCCCCCCCCCTCTTCCTCCATATATACAGCCCTTAGGGCACCGTTTAGACTTTGGGTTTTGTTTAGATTAAAAGTTCGCCATAGCTGCAACTTCGCGTACTTCGTTTGTGTTCAACGACCAGACCAAGACGTCACAGAACCCCACCTCGATCAATAAAGCTTTCATCTTATATTCGCAATATCCAGATTGCAAATCTTAGTTTCTTGCTTGTTCTTCGTTTGCTTGCAGGAGATAGACCCTCGGGGTCAGGTTGATTGTGCTCCGGCGTGGTCAATAACCTCTCGGAGTTGGTTTAGCGATTGCTAAGGCGCGACGTCCTCGCACGTTCGTAGTCGGATCGTCAAAGTCTACTCCACCAAAAACGATAGATATCATCTCATCGAAAGATCGGGACACCCTCGCCTCTATCATAATTGGTCCAGTATGTATAGAAGCAGGGGTTGTGGGTGTAACAATGGTATTGATGTCCTCATCAGCAAATGTAACCAAACAAGATCTCCAGTGCAAACACAACATGTTTTCTACCCTTATCTCCAGCAAGTTTATATTTAGCATTCATACGCTCAATGTTCTCCTTAGTTAACTCATGCATTTTTAAGATCAATTCAGCACGTTGTTTAGCATCAAAAAATTAACCTTCTCCGAAGATGGAAGAGGCAACAAATCAATAGGTGCACGAGGTAGGAAACCATATACAATTTCAAAAGGGCACATCTTAGTAGTAGAATGCAACGAACGATTATAAGCAAATTCAATATGAGGCAAGCATTCTTCCCACATTTTCTTGTTATTCTTCAAATCAGCCCTAAGCGTAGTAGACAAAGTTCTATTGACTACTTCAGTTTGTCCATCAGTTTGGGGGTGACAAGTAGTACTAAAAAGCAGTTTAGTCCCCAACTTAGCCCATAAACATCTCCAAAAGTGGCTAAGAAATTTGGTATCACGATCTGAAACAATAGTATTTGGCACACCATGCAAGCGAATAATTTCACGAAAGAACAAATCAGCAACATTAGAAGCATCATCGCTTTTATGACATGGTATAAAGTGTGCCATTTTCGAGAACCTATCCACGACAACAAATATGCTATCCCTCCCCTTCTTTGTTCGAGGTAAACCCAAAACAAAGTCCATAGATATATCCTCCCATGGAACACTAGGTACAGGCAAAGGCATATATAAACCATGAGGATTGAGTCGTGACTTAGCTTTTTGACATGTAGTGCAGCGAGCAACAAAGCGCTCAACATCCCGTCTCATCTTTGGCCAAAAGAAATGTGTAGCAAGTACATCCTCCGTCTTCTTTACGCCAAAGTGTCCCATTAATCCTCCTCCATGCGCCTCCTGCAACAACAAAAGACGAACGGAGCTAGCTGGAATGCATAGCTTGTTAGCACGAAACACAAATCCATCGTTAGCGACGAACTTGTTCCATGTTCTCCCTTCTTTACAATTCTGCAATACATCTTTAAATTCAGCATGATAGAGGCGAGGGTGTCCCGATCTTTCGATGAGATGATATCTATCATTTTTGGTGGAGTAGACTTTGACGATCCGACTACGAACGTGCGAGGACGTCACGCCTTAGCAATCGCTAAACCAACTCCGAGAGGTTATTGACCACGCCGGAGCACAATCAACCTGACCACGAGGGTCTATCTCCTGCAAGCAAACGAAGAACAAGCAAGAAACTAAGATTTGCAATCTGGATATTGCGAATATAAGATGAAAGCTTTCTTGATCAAGGTGGGGTTCTGTGACGTCTTGGTCTGGTCGTTGAACACAAACGAAGTACACGAAGTTGCAGCTATGGCGAACTTTTAATCTAAACAAAACCCAAAGTCTAAACGGTGCCCTAAGGGCTGTATATATGGAGGAAGAGGGGGGGGGGGATTTCGTGGCCCTTGAAGGAGGGGTCCGAAACCAACCCTATCTCTTGTTTCCCCACACATACGGACTCTAAAAACAGCCTATACTCAAGTATTTCGAAATTACATGGGCCTGGCCCAAAAATAAGGTGGCGTAGCACCTAAAATAAGCTATGGACGAAATTTATGAAGGGGCATCTTGTATATTTCGTCCATGTCCTTGTAGGTCATCAGGGAGGCTTCAAAGTGCTTAAATATGCACTAGAAACGCCATTCTGGATCCCTTCACGCACGCCTTCATCTCCATGCTTGATCCTGCTCCAGTGTCCATCCCTCTTGTCCATGCTAGGCCCTTCATTAGTAATCAATACAAATTTATCCAATTTAGGAAGCATCATATTCTCATGAACATTAGAATCATTACCAAGAAACGAAAGTACCTGATAATTTAATAGGCGTGCGCGAGCTCTAGTAATTGGTCCAGTATATGTAGCAGTAGGAGCTGTGGGTGTAACAACGGTATTGATGTCCTCACCATCCTCCCCTTCTTGAAATGAAGTCGTCCTCGACGGAAGCTCATTTTCCTCACCCAAATAAGGCTTTAAATCTGCAATGTTAAAAGTGGGACTAACCCCAAAATCTGCAGGCAGCTCAAGTTTGTATGCATTATCATTTATTTTCTCTAACACCTTAAAAGGACCATCAGCACGTGGCATTAGCTTTGACTTGCGCAAATCCGGAAACCTATCCTTACGCAAATGTAACCAAACAAGATCTCCAGTTGTAAAGACAACATGTTTTCTACCCTTATCTCCAGCAAGTTTATATTTAGCATTCATGCGCTCAATATTTTCCTTAGTTAACTCATGCATTTTTAAGATCAATTCAGCACGTTGTTTAGCATCAAAATTAACCTTCTCCGAAGATGGAAGAGGCAACAAATCAATGGGTGCACGAGGTAGGAAACCATACACAATTTCAAAAGGGCACATCTTAGTAGTAGAATGCAATGAACGATTATAAGCAAATTCAATATGAGGCAGGCTGATGAGGACATGACTACCTTGGATACGACCAAAAATATTGCATACATATATATTTGTGAGGTGATTTCTAATGCAAACTATGCAATAATTTATTTATGTCATCCAAGACAAAAATACTTCACAAACTTTTGTGCCATGTCTAATTGCAGGTGTATGGGACATTTGTACAATCCACATATGAACATAAGGGAAAAAGAGAAGTTTATGTGCTGTTCAAAAAGTCCTTTCACGTCACTTTTGGGCCAAGAGAAGATAGAGTCCAAGTCTCTCACGTTCTGGATTCAGATTCGGACTGCACAGACATACCTGACTCAAAACGCCAAGAACTTTTTCATACGGACTCCGAATTGGGTGATTCTTTTTTTGTTGGAAAGTAGATTTTGTGCTCTTTCCAACCCAATTGGATTCACCTTAAAATTCGTCCGGAGCGTTGAGTTATCAATGAAACAATCTGACGCTGCAGCAGAATCCGAGTCAAACTATAAGTCCAAAGGTGTTGCATCACCTCCACTTGGGCCCATGAGCCTTGTACGACCTAGGGTTAGTTTTAGGCTGCCTTGGGACGTCCTCCCACCTCCTTGGCCGCCACCCCTTACTCCTATATAAGTAGATCCATCTAGTAGCTTTTTCCTTGGGGGTTTTGTTTAGATTAAAAGTTCGCCATAGCTGCAACTTCGCGTACTTCGTTTGTGTTCAACGACCAGACCAAGACGTCATAGAACCCCACCTTGATCAATAAAGCTTTCATCTTATATTCGCAATATCCAGATTGAAAATCTTAGTTTCTTGCTTGTTCTTCGTTTGCTTGCAGGAGATAGACCCTCGTGGTCAGGTTGATTGTGCTCCGGCGTGGTCAATAACCTCTCGGAGTTGGTTTAGCGATTGCTAAGGCGCGACGTCCTCGCACGTTCGTAGTCGGATCGTCAAAGTCTACTCCACCAAAAACGATAGCTATCATCTCATCGAAAGATCGGGACACCCTCGCCTCTATCAAGAGTGCCTACATCATCTGAGTTGATCATAAGAGGTAATGACAAAGGTACAGATTTTCAACTTTCACATGAGAATGATGCATGCCTAGTTAACTTGAATACATCATGTGTTGTGTTACCTATTGATTTGAGCACACCAACTATTTTAGAGAATCGTGTTACTGTCATGAATGCGTCATGTGATCAAAGAGTTGAAGTATCAACAATTTTGAGTGCACCCAATGAATTAACTGTTGATGCAAAAGAAACAATGTTTAATCCTTTTGATATGACCTCTAATCTTGGTGATGATTTTGTGTCAAAAGACTTATTGCATGTTTGCTTATTTAAGCATGTAGTAGCATGTAAATTTGATGCAAGTAAGGTTTATTCACCAATGTTGGGATGGTTTAATGATGAACATTGTCAATCCTTTGATATGAATAAGAGCTTCACTTATATGTGCAAATTGAGTTGCAATATTTTCATGTCTTCTAATACTTGTGATAATATTTTGGCTTTACATTTTATGAACTATGAAAGTTACTCATGTATACATGTGTCATATGTGCAAAAATAAAGGGAAGTAAAAATGGATGACATATACATATACAACATGTACACCTTGTCTCTTTTGTTAGCCACATTTCAGATTAAGCAACGCCGAGGACGGCTTTGTTTTCAAGAAGTGGAGGATGATGAGGAAATGAATACCTTGGATACGACCAAAAATATTGCATACATGTATATTTGTGAGGTGATTTCTAATGCAAACTATGCAATAATTTATTTGTGTCATCCAGGACAAAAATACTTCACAAACTTTTGTGCCATGTCTAATTGCAGGTGTATGAGACATTTGTACAATTCACATATGAAGATAAGGGAAAACGAGAAGTTTAGGTGCTGTTCAAAAAGTCCTCTCACGTCACTTTTGGGCCAAGAGAAGATAGAGTCCAAGTCTCTCACGTTCTGGATTCAGATTCGGACTGCACAGACATACCTGACTCAAAACGCCAAGAACTTTTTCATACGGACTCCGAATTGGGTGATTCTTTTTTTGTTGGAAAGTAGATTTCGTGCTCTTTCCAACCCAATTGGATTCACCTTAAAATTCATCCGGAGCTATGAGTTATCGACGAAACAATCTGACACTGTAGCAGAATCCGAGTCAAACTACAAGTCCAAAGGTGTTGCATCACCTCCACTTGGGCCCATGAGCCTTGTACGACCTAGGGTTAGTTTTAGGCTGCCTTGGGACGTCCTCCCACCTCCTTGGCCGCCACCCCTTACTCCTATATAAGTAGATCCATCTAGTAGCTTTTTCCTTGGGATTTGTTTAGTTAAAAGTTAGCCATTGCAACTTCGTGTACTTCGTTTGTGTCCAACGACCAGACCAAGACCGCTTTTGGATCCCCACCTTTATCAATACTTCATCTATATTCGCAATATTCAGATTGCATTATCATATTCTTGCTTGTTCTTCGATTGCGTGCAGGAATAGACCTTCGTGGTCAGGCTGATCGTGCTTCCAGCATCGTCAGTAACCTCAGGAGATTGATTTAGCGATTGCTAAGGCACAACGTCGTGCACGTTTGTAGTCGGATCGTCAAAGTCGGCTCCACCAAATCGATAGTTATCATTTCATCGAAAGATCGGGACACCTTTGCCTCTATCAAGTGGTATCAGTTTTCAGGTTGCTCGGTGAGACTTTCCAGTTTTCCCTAGATTAGATTTATTTTCTTACCTATTGTCCAAAAAAAAGCCACAAAAAAAAGTTAGATCTATTCATCCTTTGTCCAAGCCAGTCTGAGCCTTTGCAATTTTCTTTTCATTGCTTGCATAGTTGAATTATCGTTTACATCGTCGTGTCGAGTTGCTGGTCTTAGTGTCTAGTTCGTTTAGAGTTTCGAGTTCTGTTCACATTAGTCACGCCGCCGCTGCATCGTTATTCCTTCCGCTGTCCACCATCCCATCCATCAATTTCCAAATCGTGCCACCCACCATTCATTGTCATAATCATAGTTGAGGTCGTTCACATCTGTGCTTGATCCAATCTACATCTTATCTAGTTTGTTTTGGAAAGAGGGTGAGAAAAAAAAGAGAGAGAAAGAAAAAGAAAAAAAAAGTGTGAGAAAAAAAAAGAGAGAAAAAAAAACAAAATTCGGATGCTAGTTGTGCAACGCCGTGACCTCATTAGTGTTCTAGGCTCGCGTCTCTAGTCCGGTCTAGCCTAGGACCAGCACAGTACCGTCGTTGAGCGTTTATTCAACATTGCATCTCTGAATTGATTATTGCTAATCTTTTGCTACCATATATAGCCAACCCAGCTCCACATATTTCTACACCGTGTATACGTACATTCACCTGGCAATCACTTTACTCAATCTTCGGAGTTATTTGACACCGCTGGTTGCCCGTCACCACCTGCTGCATGGTAAGAACTTGTAAGATATTGATATTTGCTTTACTGTGAGCGCTTTACCACCACATCCTAGTAGTTCATAGGAACATTATTCTCGATTTTTCTTTGTTTCTACTAATCATGGCAGGTTCCGGAGTTGTTAGTTCTTGGGCTTCATCGATCGTGGGAGATTTACCATCACCTAAGAAAATACAACAACCGCCACAAGAGGAGCAATTACATCAGAATGCACATAATCAGGTTAGAGTTTCCATGCCACCATTTACTGGTCGTTTTAGGCCCGATTTATATATTGAATGGGAGTACGAAATAAATGCTATATTTGCTTCCCATAATTTTGATGAGCGTGGAAAATTTCAAGCTGCGGTTAGTACTTTTAGTAGCTTTGCTTTAGTTTGGTGGAGTGAATATTGTCGGTTAAACCCTGATCTTATACCTACTACTTGGGATGATTTAAAACTTGTCATGAGAGATAGATTCGTTGATGTTTATTATACTCGTGGCATGATTAAAAAATTACAACATTTAAAACAAGGCACTGACACGGTAACAAAATATTATGATGATTTACAAACTACATTGTTGCACTCATTTTTAGAAGAAAGTGAAGAAGATTTTATGGATAGATTTTGGGGAGGATTAAACCGTGATATTCAAGAGATACTAATTCATGAAGAGTGTTATCCTATGGACCATTTGTTTCGTCTTGCTTGCAAAGCTGAACAGGAAATAAAACGACGTGTTGCCCACAAGGAGAACAAGTGCACGATGCGCATTCCAAGTGTTGATATAGATGTTTCTTTAACTACTAGGCGTACTATGACAACCACATCCGTTGTTGCGATGACTACATCATCTCCACCATGTGACACATCACCACCGAGAGTGCCTACATCATCTGAGTTGATCATAAGAGGTAATGACAAAGGTACATATTTTCCACTTTCACATGAGAATGATGCATGCCTAGTTAACTTGAATACATCATGTGTTGAGTTACCTATTGATTTGGGCACGTCACCTATTTTAGAGAATTGTGTTACTGTCATGAATGCGTCATGTGATCAAACAACTGAAATACCAACAATTTTGAGTGCACCCATTGAATTAACTGTTGATGCAAAAGAACCAATGTTTAATCATTTTGATATGACCTCTAATCTTGGTGATGATTCTGTGACCAATGACTTATTGCATGTTTGCTTATTTAAGCATGTTGTAGCATGTAAATTTGTTGCAACTAAGGTTTATTCACCAATGTTAGGATGGTTTAATGATGAACATTGTCAACCTTTTGAAATGAATAAGTGCTTCACTTATATGTGCAAACTGAGTTGCAATATTTTCATGCCTTCTACTTCTTGTGATAATATTTTGGCTTTAGATTTTATGAACTATGAAGGTTACTCATGTATACATGTGTCATATATGCAAAAACTAAGGGAAGTAAAACTGGATGACATATACATATACAACATGTACACCTTGTCTCTTTTGTTAGCCACAGTTCAGCTTAAGCAACGCCGAGGACGGCTTTGTTTTCAAGAAGGGGAGGATGATGAGGACATGACTACCTTGGATACGACCAAAAATATTGCATACTTGTATATTTGTGAGGTGATTTCTAATGCAAACTATGCAATAATTTATTTATGTCATCCAGGACAAAAATACTTCACAAACTTTTGTGTCATGTCTAATTGCAAGTGTATGGGACATTTGTACAATCCACATATGAAGATAAGGGGAAAAGAGAAGTTTAGGTGCTGTTCAAAAAGTCCTCTCACGTCACTTTTGGGCCAAGAGAAGATAGAGTCCAAGTCTCTCACGTTCTGGATTCAGATTCGAACTGCACAGACATACCTGACTCAAAACGCCAAGAACTTTTTCATACGGACTCCGAATTGGGTGATTCTTTTTTTGTTGGAAAGTATATTTCGTGCTCTTTCCAACCCAATTGGATTCACCTTAAAATTCATCCGGAGCTATGAGTTATCGACGAAACAATCTGACGCTGTAGCAGAATCCGAGTCAAACTACAAGTCCAAAGGTGTTGCATCACCTCCACTTGGGCCCATGAGCCTTGTACGACCTAGGGTTAGTTTTAGGCTGCCTTGGGACGTCCTCCCACCTCCTTGGCCACCACCCCTTGCTCCTATATAAGTAGATCCATCTAGTAGCTTTTTCCTTGGGATTTGTTTAGTTAAAAGTTAGCCATTGCAACTTCGTGTACTTCGTTTGTGTCCAACGACCAGACCAAGACCGCTTTCGGATCCCCACCTTTATCAATACTTCATCTATATTCGCAATATTCAGATTGCATTATCATATTCTTGCTTGTTCTTCGATTGCGTGCAGGAATAGACCTTCGTGGTCAGGCTGATCGTGCTTTCAGTATCGTCAGTAACCTCGGGAGATTGGTTTAGCGATTGCTAAGGCGCAACGTCGTGCACGTTTGTAGTCGGATCGTCAAAGTCGACTCCACCAAATCGATAGCTATCATCTCATCGAAAGATCGGGACACCCCCGCCTCTATCAAGTGGTATCAGATTCCCAGGTTGCTCGGTGAGATTTACAGTTTTTCGTAGTTTAGATCGAGTCTGTTCTTCATACCTACAGTCCAGGAAAAAGCCAAAAAAAAAATTTAGGGTTAGTTCATCATATCCGAACCAATCTGAGCCTTTGCATAATCTTTTTAGGGTTTTTGCTTTGTTGAATTTGCGGTTGCATCGTCGTGTCAAGTTGCTGGTCTTAGCATCTAGTTCTTTAGAGTTTCGAGTTCTGTTCACAAGTTGTCACGCCGCCGCCGCACCATCATCATCGCCCCTACCATATACCACCACAGATTATCTGCTATTTCTCTGAGTCCATATACCACCACCGATCCGAGTCCATATACCACCACCGATCCGAGTCCATATACCACCACCAATCCGAGCCCACATATACTACCGTCATATACCATCACCAGTCCGAGTTCCACCATATTCATCTCTGCCACCAGTCCTAGTCCGAGTCCAGTATTTATTCCTTTATTTTAGAGTTCCAGATGACGCGATACTACGAGTCGTGAACAAGTCGGATTCCCCAATTTTCGTGCTACCTGCAGAAGAAAAATAGTTCCAGTTTAAAAAAAAAATACTTGATGAGGACATGAATACCTTGGATACGACCAAAAATATTGCATACATGTATATTTGTGAGGTGATTTCTAATGCAAACTATGCAATAATTTATTTGTGTCATCCAGGACAAAAATACTTCACAAACTTTTGTGCCATGTCTAATTGCAGGTGTATGGGACATTTGTACAATTCACATATGAAGATAAGGGAAAACGAGAAGTTTAGGTGCTGTTCAAAAAGTCCTCTCACGTCACTTTTGGGCCAAGAGAAGATAGAGTCCAAGTCTCTCACGTTCTGGATTCAGATTCGGACTGCACAGACATACCTGACTCAAAACGCCAAGAACTTTTTCATACGGACTCCGAATTGGGTGATTCTTTTTTTGTTGGAAAGTAGATTTCGTGCTCTTTCCATCCCAATTGGATTCACCTTAAAATTCATCCGGAGCTATGAGTTATCGACGAAACAATCTGACGCTGTAGCAGAATCCGAGTCAAACTACAAGTCCAAAGGTGTTGCATCACCTCCACTTGGGCCCATGAGCCTTGTACGACCTAGGGTTAGTTTTAGGCTGCCTTGGGACGTCCTCCCACCTCCTTGGCCGCCACCCCTTACTCCTATATAAGTAGATCCATCTAGTAGCTTTTTCCTTGGGATTTGTTTAGTTAAAAGTTAGCCATTGCAACTTCGTGTACTTCGTTTGTGTCCAACGACCAGACCAAGACCGCTTTTGGATCCCCACCTTTATCAATACTTCATCTATATTCGCAATATTCAGATTGCATTATCATATTCTTGCTTGTTCTTCGATTGCGTGCAGGAATAGACCTTCGTGGTCAGGCTGATCGTGCTTCCAGCATCGTCAGTAACCTCAGGAGATTGATTTAGCGATTGCTAAGGCACAACGTCGTGCACGTTTGTAGTCGGATCGTCAAAGTCGGCTCCACCAAATCGATAGTTATCATTTCATCGAAAGATCGGGACACCTTTGCCTCTATCACAGGCATTCTTCCCACATTTTCTTATTATTCTTCAACACAGCCCTAAGCATAGTAGACAATGTTCTATTGACTACTTTAGTTTGTCCATCAGTTTGGGGGTGACAAGTAGTACTAAAAAGCAGTTTAGTCCCCAACTTAGCCCATAAACATCTCCAAAAGTGGCTAAGAAATTTAGTATCACGATCTGAAACAATAGTATTTGGCACACCATGCAAGCGAATAATTTCACGAAAGAACAAATCAGCAACATTAGCAGCATCATCGGTTTTATGACATGGTATGAAGTGTGCCATTTTCGAGAACCTATCCACGACAACAAATATGCTATCCCTCCCCTTCTTTGTTCGAGGTAAACCCAAAACAAAGTCCATAGATATATCCTCCCATGGAACACTAGGTACAGGCAAAGGCATATATAAACCATGAGGATTGAGTCGTGACTTAGCTTTTTGACATGTAGTGTAGCGAGCAACAAAGCGCTCAACATCCCGTCTCATCTTTGGCCAAAAGAAATGTGTAGCAAGTACATCCTCCGTCTTCTTTACGCCAAAGTGTCCCATTAATCCTCCTCCATGCGCCTCCTGCAACAACAAAAGACGAACAGAGCTAGCTGGAATGCATAGCTTGTTAGCACGAAAAACAAATCCATCGTTAACGACGAACTTGTTCCATGTTCTCCCTTCTTTACAATTCTGCAATACATCTTTAAATTCAGCATCATGCACATATTGATCTTTGATGGTCTCCAAACCAAATATTTTAAAGTCAAGTTGTGAAAGCATAGTATAACGACGAGACAAAGCATCAGCAATAACATTTTCTTTACCCTTCTTGTGTTTAATGACATAAGGGAAAGTCTCAATGAATTCAACCCATTTAGCATGTCTACGGTTCAGTTTGGCTTGACTTTTAATATGTTTCAAAGATTCACGATCAGAATGAATAACAAATTCTTTGGGCCATAAATAATGTTGCCATGTTTCCAAAGTCCGAACAAGAGCATATAATTCCTTATCATAAGTAGAGTAATAAAAACAGCACTTAAATGTTCCAAATGTTCCTCCAAAGATCTGCTATAAATCAATATATCATCAAAGTAAACTACCACAAATCGTCCAATGAAAGCACGTAAAACTTCGTTCATTAATCTCATGAAAGTACTAGGTGCATTAGTTAACCCAAAAGGCATGACTAACCACTCATATAAACCGAACTTAGTTTTAAATGCTGTTTTCCATTCATCTCCCAATTTCATACGAATTTGATGGTATCCACTACGCAAATCAACTTTGGAGAATATTGTAGAGCCACTCAATTCATCAAGCATATCATCTAGCCTAGGAATAGGATGACGATAACGAATAGTAATATTATTAATGCCTCTACAATCAACACACATACGCGACGTACCATCCTTTTTTGGCACTAGTATAATAGGAACAGCACAAGGACTAAAAGATTCCCGTGTATAACCTTTGTCGAGCAGCTCCTGTACTTGACGCATAATCTCCTTCGTCTCCTCTGGATTTGTACGGTATGGCGCACGGTTTGGCAAGGAAGCACCGGGAATTAAGTCAATCTGATGCTCAATTCCGCGAATAGGTGGTAATCCTGGTGGCACGTCTTGTGGAAAGACGTCAGCGAACTCCTGCAAAATGTTAGTGACAGCAGGAGGCAAAGAGGAAGGCACGTCCTCGAATGAAAATAATGCCTCTTTGCACACAAAAGCATAGCAAACAGATTTGCTTAAATCTAGCTCATCAATATCAGATTTGGTGGCAAGTAAACACGCATTTTTCAATTTAATTTCAGAAGCAACACTAGATGTTTTATTATTAGGCTTCATTTGTTGCTCAAATTCTTTTGCCACAATCTGATTTTCACTCTTATTTTTCTCCTGTTTTGCTTTACTAGCTCTATTAATATCATCTTTCAAAATAGAATCAGGAGTCATAGGAAGCAAAGTAATATGTTTATCCTTATGAACAAGAGTATACTGATTGTTTCTACCATGGTGTACAGAATTTTTATCAAATTGCCATGGTCTACCAAGTAATAAGGAACATGCTTGCATGGGTACCACATCCCAATCAACATAATAAGCATATGTAGAGATACTAAAATGCACACGAACAGTACGTGTTACCTTAACCTTGCCGCTGTTGTTGACCCATTGGATATAGTAAGGATGTGGATGTGGTCTTGTGGTGAGAGATAGCTTCTCCACCATCTCCATGCTAGCCAAGTTGTTGCAGCTCCCTCCATCTATGATGACGCGAACAGAACGTTCCTTCACAACTCCCTTTGTATGGAACAAATTATGTCTCTGATTTTGCTCAGCTTGTGTGACCTGCACACTCAAAACACGTTGAGCAACTAAACATTCATACATGTCAGCGTCTTCAGGAGCCATGTATTGCGTCTCATGATCAGAATCATCTCCACCGTGTTCTTCACTTGTAATAAGAGCCAAAGTCTCCTCATCATAGTCACTAGCGGACTCATACCCACCATCCTCGGTAGCAATCATCACACGCTGAGATTTGCATTCTCTCGCATAATGACCTCTTCCCTTACAACGATGACAAATAATATCACTTGTGTGCCCTGTTGATGCCATGGAAGAAGAAGAACTCTGTGCAGGCCCGGTAGGTGTGCTCTTGGCAGATAGTGGTGGTTGTGCCTGCTTCCTTGTATCACGGCTGGAGGTGGCAGCTGATGGAGGTGTCGGTGCAGTAGAATGTGTGGAAGTAGAGGATGCACGCGGTGTCCACGATGAAGGTCGACCTGCAGAAAAGTTAGTCCGCGCCAATGCCTGTCGATCCTGCACTTCACGTTCAGCTTTACAAGCAAGATGGAACAAACGAGTGATATTATTATACTCCTTATACTCTAGAATGGTCTGAATCTCTCTATTTAATCCACCCATAAAACGTGCAAGCATAGCTTCATTCTCCTCGACAATACCACATCTAATCATGCCAGTTTGTAATTCCTGATAATATTCTTCTATAGAATTTTTTCCTTGTCTTAAGCGCTGCAAGTTTTGAAGTAATTCACGTTGATAATATGGTAGAACCCAACGAGAACACATAGCAATTTTCAAGGCATCCCAAGTAGTTGGAATATTATCCTGATATAATCTACAATGTTCAGACCACCACACACATGCAAAACTAGTGAATGCACAAACAACAACAGTAACATCTATCCTCAGGATATTGTAAGCAGGTAAAATGTTGTTTAGTTTCTAACTCCCAAGTAAGATATACATCAGGAATGTATCTACCCTCAAATGGTAGAATATTCAATTTTAGTTTAGGGATATGGTCATGATCTTGTACCTGAGGGGGTGGTGCAGCCCAACCGTTGTGATTATATGCATGTGGACGACCTGGTGCTGGTGGTTGCACGTAGTTCTGATTTGCCACAACCTCATCCTCATAATCGCCCTCATAATCATCGTCCTCCTCGATAGCAGTAGGAGCCACAGAAGCATCAACAGTAGGTACAACGGCACCAGAAGTTTGGCCGGGATCAAGGGGAACGCGCATTGCTCGTCCCAGTTGATTTGGAGGTGACGTTGTTGTTGTTGTTGTCGTCGTTGTTGTTGTCGTTGTTGTCGTTGTTGTTGTTGTTGTTGTTGTTGTTGTTGTTGTATGACTAAGGGATTCACGTATGTAACCTTTGTCATGTATGTAAGCTTTGTCGAGCAGTTCCTGTACTTGATTACGGAACCCCTTAGTCTACAACAACAACACACAACCACACCACAACAACAACAACAACAACAACACAACGACACACAACAACAACAACAAGACAACAACAACAACAACACAACACACACACGACGACGACAACGACAACGACAACACGATGACGACAACAACAACACAACCAACAACACACACAACAACAACAAAACAACAACAACACAACAACAACAACAACAGAACGACGACAACAACAAACACAACAACAACAAACAACAAACAACCACAACAACAAACAACAACAACAACAACAACAACAACAACACACCAACACCACAACAACACAGACGACGACACCGACACACGACGACGACGACGACAACAACGACAACACAGAAGACTACACAACACACAACAACAACAACAACCGTGCCCATACCTACCAATCAAAGGAGATGAAGGAGATTATGCGTCAAAAGAGATTATGCATCAATACGGAACTGCTCGACAAAGCTTACATACATGACAAAGGGTTCATACGTGAATCCCTTAGTCATACAACAACAACCAACAACAACAACAACAACAACACCGACAACAACGACAACAACAACGACGACAACAACAACCAACGTCACCTCAAATCACTGACGCCAGTGCGCGTTCCCCTTGATCCCGCCAAACTTCTGGTGCCGTTGTACCTACTTTTGATGCTTCTGTGGCTCCTACTGCTATCAGAGGAGGACGATATTATAGAGGCGATTATGAAGGATGAGTTTTGGCAAATCAGAACTACGTGCAACCACCAGCACCAGGTCGTCCACATGCATATAATCACAACGGTTGGGCTGCACCACCCCCTCAGGTACAAGATCATGACCATCCCTAAACTAAATTGAATATTCTCCATTTAGGGTAGATACTTCCTGATGTATATCTTACTTGGGAGTTAGAAACCAAACACCATTTTACCTGCTTACAATATCCTGAGGATAGATGTTACTGTTGTTGTTTGTGCATTCACTAGTTTTGCATGTTGTGGTGGTCTGAACATTGTAGATTATATCAGGATAATATTCCAAACTCTTGGGATGCCTTGAAATTGCTATGTGTTCTCGTTGGGTCTACCATATTATCAACGTGAATTACTTCAAAACTTGCAGCGCTTAAGACAAGGAAAAATTCTATAGAAGAATATTATCAGGATTACAAACTGGCATATAGAGGTGGTATTGTCGAGGAAATGAAGCTATGCTTGCACGTTTTATGGGTGGATTAAATAGAGAGATTCAGACCATTCTAGAGTATAAGGAGTATAATAATATCACTCGTTTGTTCCATCTTGCTTGTAAAGCTGAACGTGAAGTGCAGGATCGACAGGCATTGGCGCGGACTAACTTTTCTGCAGGTCGACCTTCATCGTGGACACCGCGTGCATCCTCTACTTCCACACATTCTACTGCACCGACACC
>JAAAXO010000106.1:0-33812 GCA_011799875.1 Thinopyrum elongatum | reverse complement strand
TGGTGCTGGTGGTTGCACGTAGTTCTGATTTGCCACAACCTCATCCTCATAATCGCCCTCATAATCATCGTCCTCCTCGATAGCAGTAGGAGCCACAGAAGCATCAACAGTAGGTACAACGGCACCAGAAGTTTGGCCGGGATCAAGGGGAACGCGCATTGCTCGTCCCAGTTGATTTGGAGGTGACGTTGTTGTTGTTGTTGTCGTCGTTGTTGTTGTCGTTGTTGTCGTTGTTGTTGTTGTTGTTGTTGTTGTTGTTGTTGTATGACTAAGGGATTCACGTATGTAACCTTTGTCATGTATGTAACCTTTGTCGAGCAGTTCCTGTACTTGACGCATAATCTCCTTCATCTCCTTTGGATTGGTAAGGTATGGCGCACGGTTGGGTAGTGATGCACCGGGAATTAAGTCAATCTGATGCTCAATCCCTCGAATAGGTGGAAGTCCCGGTGGCACGTCTTGTGGACAGACATCAGTGAACTCCTGCAAAATGTTAGTGACAGCAGGAGGCAAAGAGGAAGGCACGTCCTCGAATGAAAATAATGCCTCTTTGCACACAAAACCATAGCAAACAGATTTGCCAAAATCTAGATCATCAATATCAAATTTGGTAGCAAGTAAACATCCACTTTTCAATTTAATTTCAGATGCAACATGAGATGATGGTTTGTTATTAGGCTTAATTTGTTGCTCAATTTTTTTTGCCACAATCTGATTTTCACTCTTGTTTTGCTCTTGTTTTGCTTTACTAGCTCTAGTAAGATAATCTTTCAAAATGTGTTCAGGAGAAATATGAAGCAAAGTAATATGTTTATCCTTATGAACAAGAGTATACCGATTGTCTCTACCATGGTGTACATAATTTTTATCGAATTGCCATGGCCTACCAAGTAATAAAGAGTATGCTTGCATGGGTACCACATCACAATCAACATAATCAACATATGGTGCTGGTGGTTGCACGTAGTTCTGATTTGCCACAACCTCATCCTCATAATCACCATCGTAATCATCGTCCTCCTCGAAAGCAACAGGAGCCACAGAAGCATCAACAGTAGGTACAATAGCACCAGAAGTTTGGCCAGGCTCAAGGGGAACGCGTGTTGCTCGTCGCAGTTGATTTGGAGGCGACGTTGTTGTTGTTGTTGTTGTTGTTGTTGTTGTTGTTTGTCATCGTCGTCGTCGTTGTTGTTGTTGTTGTTGTTGTTGTTGTTGTTGTTGTTGTTGTCGTCGTCGTCGTCATCGTCGTTGTTGTTCATTGTTGTTGTTGTTGTTGTTGTTGTTGTTGTTGTTGTTGTTGTTGTTGTCGTCGTCGTCGTCGTCGTCGTCGTTGTTGGTTGTCGTCGTCGTCGTTGTTGTCGTTGTTGTTGTCGTCATCGTCGTCGTCGTCGTCATCGTCGTTGTTGTTGTTGTTGTTCTTGTCGTTGTCATTGTCGTTGTTGTTGTTGTTGTTGTTGTTGTTGTTGTTGTTGTTGTTGTTGTTGTTGTTGTTGTTGCAGCCAGTGGAGGTTGTGGAAGACGCGTGAGTAGCTCATTAAACTTGGCATATAGCTTTGTTTTGAACGTCTTCTCAATGCCATCGATCCTCTCCATGGCCTCTTCAAATCTGTTCAGCACATCTTGCACCTGTCCACTCATCATTTGCTGAAATTTATCATGTAACACCTTGTTCGTCATGTTCTCCCAGTCAGTCTCGTCGACTTGTGATCCTGTCATGGTTAGCAGCAATAGAAACACACAAGAATATGATCCTACAGACTACTAGGAAGTGGTGGTGGTGGTGTGTCACAAATCCGTCAAGCTAATATTAAATTCTTACTAGTTCTTACCCAACAACAGGCGGTAATCGGCAACCGTTGTAGTCAAAACTCTCAAAGCTTGGATAAAGCGATTGCTAGGTGGTGTCAAACGCACAAAGTAGTAGTATGTGGAGCTAGGAAGGCTTATGATATGGTAGCAAAATTATCAACAAAAATCAATTTAGAGATACAAAGTTGAATAAACGCTCAACGACGGTATTGTGCTGGTCCTAGGTAGACCATGCTAGAGACGCGAGCCTAGAACACTAACAAAATCACGGCGCTGCACGTAAACAAGGGAGGAGCACACTCTGAGCTTCTCTTCTTTTTTTTAAACTTGTTTTTGCACTTTTTCCTCTTTTTTTTGCTCTGCAACAATTTTTTTCCAAAAAAGACTATAAATGGTCTAAAAACTGCCTAGCCAGAATTTTCCAGACTTAGTTTTTTTTAGTTTGGAACTATTTTTCTTCTGCGGGTGACACGGAAGTTGGGGAGTCCGACTTGGTCATGACCCGTAGTATGGCGTGATCGGGAAATCAAAAGCAAAGAAACAAATACTGGACTCGGACTAGGACTGGTGGCGGAGATGAATCTGGAGGAACTCAGACTGGTGGCGAATATTTGTCGGGGCGGTGCAACACGGACTGGTGGCGAATCTGCAATGGAGGTGGACTCGGATTGGCGTGATGGTGGTGAATATATGTTGGAGTATATGGACTCGGATCGGCGGCGGATATGTGATGGTGGTATATGGCGGCGGTGATGACGATGGTGGTATATGGCAGTGGTGGTGCGGCGGTGGCGTGACAACTTGTGAACAGAACTCGAAACACTAAAGGACTAGACGCTAAGACCAGCAACCTGACACAATGATGCAACCGCAAATTCAACAAAGCAAAATACTGAAAAGATTATGCAATGGCTCAGACTAGTTCACATATGATGAACTAATCTGTATGAAGAACAAATGCAATCTAAACTATGAATACCTGGAAAATCTCACCGAGCAACCTGGAAATCTGATACCACTTGATAGAGGCAAAGGTGTCCCTTCTTTCGATGAGATGGTGGCTATCATTTTAGGTGGAGTAGACTTTAACGATCCGACTACGAACGTGCGAGGACGTCGCGCCTTAGCTATCGCTAAACCAACTCCAAGAGGTTATTGACCACGCCGGAGCATGATCAACCTGACCACGAAGGTCTATTTCCTGCAGGCAAACGAAGAACAAGCAAGAAACTGAGATTGCAATCTGAATATTGCGAAATTAAGAGTAAAGCTGTATTGATCAAGGTGGGGTTTCGTGACATCTTTGTTTGGTCATTGAACACAAATGAAGTACGCGAAGTTGCAGCTATGGCAAACTTTAATCGAAACAAAACCCAAAGTCTAAACGACGCCCTAAGGGCTGTATATATGGAGGAAGAGGGGGGGGGGATGTTGTGACCCCTTGGAGGAGGGGTCCGAAACCTATCCTAACTATGTTTCCCCACACATACGTACTCTAAAAACAGCCTATACTGAAGTATTTCGAAATTACATGGGCCTAACCCAATAATAAGGTGACGCAACACCTATAACAGCCTCTGGACGAAATTTTTGAAGTAGCATCTTGTATATTTCGTCCAAGCCTTCATGCACTCGTTATGGTGGCTTCAAAGCCCTGAAATCATCACTTGAAACTTCGTTCTTCTTCCCCTTGCACATGCCATCATCTACATGCTTGATCTTGCTCCAATGTTCATCCTTCTTGTCCAAGCTACGCCCTTCATTTGTAACAAAAACAAATGTATCCAATTTAGGCAACATCATATTCTCCTGAACATTAGAATCGTTACCAAGAAACGAAAGTACCTGATAATTTAATTGGCGTGCGCGAGCTCTAGTAATTGGTCCAGTATGTATAGCAGCAGGGGCTATGGGTGTAACAATGGTATTGACGTCCTCATCAGAGCTGCTCGACAAAGGTTATATATGCGAATCCCTTAGTCCTTGTGTTGCTATTATTCTAGTGACGAAAAAGGATGGTACATCGCGCATGTGTGTTGATTGTTGATCCATTAATAATATTACTATTCGCTATCATCATCCTATTCCTAGGCTAGATGATATGTTTGATGAATTTAGTGGCTCTACCATATTCTCCAAAGTTTATTTGCGTAGTGGATACCATCAAATTCGTATGAAAATGGGAGATGAATGGAAAACTGCATTTAAAACTAAGTTTGGCTTATATGAGTGGTTAGTCATGCCTTTTGGGTTAACTAATGCACCTAGCACTTTCATGAGATTAATGAACGATGTTTTATGTGTTTATATTGGATGATTTGTGGTAGTATATTTTGATGATATACTAATTTATAGAAGATCTTTGGAGGAACATTTGGAACATTTATGTGCTATTTTTATTGCTCTACGTGACGAATGTTTGCTTGGTAACCTTGGGAAGTGCACCTTTTGCACCTTTCGAGTATCTTTTCTTGGCTATGTTGTTACTCCCTAGGGAATTGAAGTTGATAAAGCAAATATTAAAGCTATTGAGAGTTGGCCGCAGCCCAAAATGGTTACACAAGTCAGGAGTTTTCTTGGACCCACTGGTTTCTATAGGCGTTTTGTGAGAGATTCAACACCATTGTTGTACCTCTTAATGAGTTTACAAAGAAGAATGTGCCTTTTGTTTTCCGGGCCGTGCAGGAAGAAGCCTTCACAGTATTGAAAGATAAGTTAACACATGCTCCTTTACTCCAACTTCCTGATTTTAGTAAGACTTTTGAGCTTGAATGTGATGCTAGTGGAATTGGATTATAAGGTGTGTTATTCCAAGATGGTAAACCTGTTGCATACTTTTCTGAGAAATTGAGTGGGTCTAGTCTGAATTATTGATAAGGAATTATATGCTCTTATTCGGACTTTGGAATCATGGCAAAAAATTTATGGCCCAAAGAATTTGTTATACATTCTGATCATGAATCTTTGAACATATGAGAAGTCAAGCAAAACTGAATTGTAGACATGCTAAATGGGTTGAATTCATTGAGACTTTGCCTTATGTCATTAAACACAAGAAGGGTGAAGAAAATGTTATTGCTGAAGCATTGCCTCGTCGCTATACTATGCTTTCTCAATTTGACTTTAAAATATTTGGTTTGGAGACCATCCAAGATCAATGTGTGCATGATGCTAAATTTAAAGATGTCATGCAGAACTGTAAAGAAGGAAGAATATGGAAAAATTTCGTCATTAATGATGGATTTGTGATCCGTGCTAACAAGCTATGCATTCCAGCTAGCTTTGTTCGCCTTTTGTTGTTACAGGAGGCGCATGGACAAGGTTTAATGGGACACTTTGGCATGAATTAGATGAAGGACGTACTTGCTACACATTTCTTTTGGCCAAAGATGAGACGGGATGTTGAGCGTTTTATTGCTCGCTGCACTACATGTCAAAAAGCTAAGTCAGGACTCAATCCTCATGGTTTATATATGCCTTTACCTATACCTAGTGTTCCATGGGAGGACATATCTATGGAATTTGTTTTAGGTTTACCTTGAACGAAGAAGGGGAGGGATAGCATATTTGTTGTCGTGGATAGATTTTAAAAAATGGCACATTTTATACCATGTCATAAAAGTGATGATGCTGCTAATGTTGCTGATTTGTTCTTTCATGAAATTATTCACTTGCATGGTGTGCCAAATACAATTATTTTAGATCATGATACTAAATTTCTTAGCCACTTTTGGAGATGTTTATTGGCTAAGTTGGGGACTAAACTGCTTTTTATTACCACATGTCACCCCCAAACTAATGGGCAAATTGAAGTAGTCAATAGAACATTGTCCACTATGCTTAGGGCTGTTTTGAAGAATAACCTAAAAATGTGGGAAGAATGCTTGCCTCATATTGAATTTGCTTATAACCGTTCACTGCATTCTACTACTAAGATGTGCCCTTTACAAGTTGTGTATGGTTTCCTACCTCGTGCACCTAGTGATCTGTTGCCTCTTCCATCTTCGGAGAAAGTTAATTTTGATGCTAAACAACGTGCTAAATTGATCTTAAAAATGCATGAGTTAACTAAAGAAAACATTGAGGGTACGAATGCTAAATATAAACTTGGTTGAGATAAAGGTAGAAATCATGTTGTCTTTGCACCTGGAGATCTTGTTTGGTTACATTTGTGTAAGGATGGGTTTCCTGATTTGCGCAAGTCAAAGCTAATGCCACGTCCTGATGGTCCTTTTAAGGTGTTAGAGAAAATAAATGATAATGCATATAAACTTAAGCTGCGTGCAGATTTTGGGGTTAGTCCTACTTTTAACATTGCAGATTTGAAGCCTTATTTGAGTGAGGAAGATGAGCTTCCGTCGAGGACGACTTCATTTCAAGACCGGGAGGATGATGACGACATTAATACCGTAGTTACACCCACAACCCCTGCTACTATGCATACTGGACCAGTTACTAGAGCTCGCGCATGGAAATTAAATTATCAGGTACTTTCGTTTCTTAGGTATGATTCTAATGTTAATGAGAATATGACGCTACCTAAAATAGATACATTTGTGTTGATTAATAATTAAGGGCCTAGCATGGACAAGAGGGATGAACACTGGAGCAGGATCAAGCATGGAGATGAAGGCGTGCGCAAAGGCAACCAGAACAGCGTTTCTAGTGGAGTTTTCAGCACTTTGAAGTCCCCATGATGACATACAAATACATGGACAAAATATACAAGATGCCATTCATAAATTTCATCCATAGCTTATTATAGCTGCTGCACCACCTTATTTTCGGCCCAGGGCCATGTTATTTCGAAATATTACTACATAGGCTGGTTTTAGAGTCCCTATTGTAGGGGAAACGACTCAAGAGGTGTTTTAGTACCACCTTGCCAAGGGTCGAAAAAATCCCCTCCCTTTTCCCCTATAAATATGGCCCTTAAGGCACCGTTTAGACTTGCGTTTTGTTTAGATTAAAAGTTCACTATAGCTGCAACTTCGCGTCCTTCATTTGTGTTCTACAACCAGACCAAGACGTCACAGAACCCCACTTTCATTAATAAAGCTTTCCTCTTATATTCGGAATATTCAGATTTCAATTTCAATTTCTTGCTTGTTCTTCATTTGAGTGCAGGAAATAGACCTTCATAGTCAGGTTGATCATGCTCCCGCATGGTCAATAACCTCTTGGAGTTGGTTTAGCGATTGTTAAGGTGTGATGTCCTCGCACGTTCATAGTTGGATCATCGAAGTCTACTCCACCGAAAATGATAGCCACCATCTCATCAAAAGACGGGACACATTTGCCTCTATCATATTGGAACGTCCCCGTGTGGTTCTCGAATTTCTTTGAGTCGGACCAACCTCCCACTAGCCTTCCAATTGAGAAACTCTTTCTCAAGTTGAACTCCATGTCGAGCGACAAATAATTTTCCATCTTCACAGTTGTAGTGATGAGGACATCAATACCATTGTTACACCCACAGCCCCTACTGCTACATATACTGGACCAATTACTAGAGCTCGCGCACGCCAATTAAATTATCAGGTACTTTCGTTTCTTGGTAATGATTCTAATGTTCATGAGAATATGATGCTGCCTAAATTGGATACATTTGTATTGATTACTAATGAAGGGCCTAGCATGGACAAGAGGGATGAACACTGGAGCAGGATCAAGCATGGAGATGAAGGCATGCGTGAAGGGATCCAGAATGGCGTTTCTAGTGCATATTTAAGCACTTTGAAGCCTCCGTGATGACCCACAAGGACATGGATGAAATATACAAGATGCCCCTTCATAAATTTCATCCATAGCTTATTTTAGGTGCTGCGCCACCTTATTTTTGGGCCAGGCCCATGTAATTTCGAAAGACTTAAGTATAGGCTGTTTTTAGAGTCCGTACGTGTGGGGAAACAAAGTTAGGGTTGGTTTCGGACCCCTCCTACAAGGGGCCACGAAATTCACCCCTACTCCTCCATATATACAGCCCTTAGGGCGTCGTTTAGACTTTGGGTTTTGTTTAGATTAAAAGTTCGCCATAGCTGCAACTTCGCGTACTTCGTTTGTGTTCAACGACCAGACAAAGGCGTCACAGAACCCCACCTTCATTAATAAAGCTTTCCTCTTATATTCGCAATATCCAGATTGCAATCTCAGTTTCTTGCTTGTTCTTCGTTTGCTCACAGGAAACAGACCCTCGTGGTCAGGTTGATCGTGCTCCAGCGTGGTCAATAACCCCTTGGAAGTTGGTTTAGCGATTGCTAAGGCGCGACGTCTCGCACGTTCATAGTCGGATCGTCAAGGTCGACTCCCACAGAAAACGATAGCCACCATCTCATCGAAACATTGGGACACCTTCGCCTCTATCAAGTGGTATCAGATTTCCAGGTTGCTCGGTGAGATTTTATAGTTTTTCGTAGTTTAGATCGAGTCTGTTCTTCATACCTACAGTCCACGAAAAAGCAAAAAAAAAATTTAGGGTTAGTTCATCATATCCGAACCAATCTGAGCCTTTGCATAATCTTTTCTGTATTTGCTTTGTTGAATTTGCGGTTGCATCATCGTGTCAAGTTGCTGGTCTTAGCGTCTAGTCCTTTAGAGTTTTGAGTTCTGTTCATAGGTTGTCACGTCGCCGCTGCCATATATCACCACCGCATCATCATCATCGCTGCTGCCATATACCACCACCGCACCAACTTCATCGTCGCTGCCATATACCACCACCACATATTCACCGCCAATCCGAGTCCCTATACGCCACCACCTATCCGCCGCCATCACGCCAATCCGAGTCCACCTGCAACATATATCCGCCACCAGTCTGAGTTCCACCAGATTCATCTCCGCCACCAGTCCTAGTCCGAGTCGAGTATTTTGTTACTCTGTTTTGGATTTCCAGATCACGCCATACTCCGAGTCGTGACAGAGTAGGACTCCCGAACTTTCGTACTACCTACAGTAGAAAAATAGTTCCAGTTTAAAAAAAAAAACTAAGTTTGGAAAATTCTGGCTAGGCAGTTTTTAGACCATTTGTAGACTTTTTCGAAAAAAAATTGTTGCGGAGCAAAAAAAAAAGAGGAAAAAAAGTGCAAAAAAAAAGAGAAAAAAAATCAGAGTGTGCTCCTCCCTTGTTTACGTGCAGCGCCGTGATTTTAATAGTGTTCTAGGCTCGCTTCTCTAGCACGGTCTAGCCTAGGACCAGCACAGTACCGTCGTTGAGCGTTTATTCAACTTTGCATCTCTGAATAGATTATTGCTGACCCTTTTTGCTACCATATCATAAGCCTTCCCAGCTCCCCATACATCTACGTCGTGCGTTTGACACCACCTGGCAATCGCTCTGTCCAATCTTTAAGAGTTTTGAATAAACCGGTTGCCGATCACCACCTGCTGCTAGGTAAGAACTGGTAAGCATTTGAGATTCGCTTGACGGTTTTGTGATACACCACCACTTCCTAGTAGTCTTTAGGATCATATTCTTGTGTGTTTCTATTGCTGCTAACCATGGCAAGATCACAAGCCAATGAGACTGATTGGGAGAACATGACGAACAAACAGCTACATGATAAATTTCAGCAAATGATGAGTGGACAGGTGCAAGATGTGCTAAACAGATTTGAAGAGGCCATGGAGAAGATAGATGGAATTGAGAAGACGTTCAAAACAAAGCTCGATAACAAGTTTAATGAATTGCTCGTGCGTCTTCCACAACCACCGCCGGCTGCACCTGTCGCACCTCTACAACAACAACAACCTCGCCTTCCAAATCAAGTGGGACGAGCACAGCGCGTTCCCCTTGAGCCTGGTCAAACTTCTGGTGCCGCTGCACCTACTGTTGATGCTTCTATGGCTCCTGCTGCCACTGAGGAGGACGATTATGCCGGCGATTACGAGGATGAGGTTGATCAAAATCAAAACTACGTACCAGCACCAGGTCGTCCACATGCAAATAATCGCAATGGTAGGGCTGCATTACCAGCTCAGGTACGAGATCATGACCATCTTCCTAAACTGAAATTGAATATTCCACCATTTGAGGGTAGATATGTTCCTGATATATATCTTACTTGGGAGTTAGAAACTGAACAACGTTTTACATGTTTACAGTATCCCGAGGAGAGACGTGTTGCTGCTGCTGTTTGTGCTTTTACTAGTTTTGCATGTGTATGGTGGTCTGAACATTGTAGATTATATCCTATTCCAGCTAATTGGGCTGCTTTGAAAACTGCTATGCGTACTCGTTGGGTTCCACCATATTATCAACGTGAATTACTTCAAAAATTGCAGCGCTTAAGACAAGGAAAAAATTCTGTAGAAGAATATTATCAGGAATTACAAACTGGCATGATTAGATGTGGTATTGTTGAGGAGAATGAAGCTATGCTTGCACGTTTCATGGGTGGATTAAATAGAGAGATTCAGACCATTCTAGAGTATAAGGAGTATAATAATATCACTCGTTTATTCCATCTTGCTTGTAAAGCTGAACGTGAAGTGCAGGATCGTCAGGCATTGGCGCGAACTAATTTTTCTGCAGGTCGATCTTCATCATGGACACCGCGTGCCTCCTCTACTCCCACACGTCCTACTGCAGCACCACTGACTTCAGCCGCCAATTCCAACCGAGATACAAGAAAACAGGCACCACCACCACCATCTGCCAAGAGTACACCTTCTGGGCCTGCCCAGAGCTCTTCTTCATCTATGGCATCAACAGGGCACACACATGATATTATTTGTCGTCGTTGTAAGGGAAGAGGTCATTATGCGAGAGAATGCCAATCTCCGCGTGTTATGATTGCTACTGAGGATGGTGGGTATGAGTCCGCTAGTGACTATGATGAGGAGACTTTGGCTCTTATTACAAGTGAAGAACACGGTGGAGATGATTCTGATCATGAGACGCAATAAATGGCTCCTGAAGACGCTGACAGGTATGAATGTTTAGTTGCTCAACATGTTTTGAGTGTGCAGGTCACACAAGCTGAGCAAAATCAGAGGCATAATTTGTTCCATACAAAGGGAGTTGTGAAGGAACGTTCTGTTCGCGTCATCATAGATGGAGGGAGCTGCAACAACTTGGCTAGCATGGAAATGGTGGAGAAGCTATCTCTCACCACAAGACCACATCCACATCCTTACTATATCCAATGGTTCAACAACAGCGGCAAGGTTAAGGTAACACGTACTGTTCGTGTGCATTTTAGTATCTCTACGTATGCTGATTATGTTGATTGTGATGTGGTACCCATGCAAGCATGTTCATTATTACTTGGTAGACCATGGCAATTTGATAAAAATTCTGTACACCATGGTAGAAACAATCAGTATACTCTTGTTCATAAGGATAAACATATTACTTTGCTTCCTATGACTCCTGATTCTATTTTGAAAGATGATATTAATAGAGCTAGTAAAGCAAAACAGGAGAAAAATAAGAGTGAAAATCAGATTGTGGCAAAAGAATTTGAGCAAAAAATGAAGCCTAATAATAAACCATCTAGTGTTGCTTCTGAAATTAAATTGAAAAGTGCGTGTTTACTTGCCACCAAATCTGATATTGATGAGCTAGATTTCAGCAAATCTGTTTGCTATGCTTTTGTGTGCAAAGAGGCTTTATTTTCATTCGAGGACGTGCCTTCCTCTTTGCCTCCTGCTGTCACTAACATTTTGCAGGAGTTCGCTGACGTCTTTCCACAAGACGTGCCACCGGGATTACCACCTATTCGCGGGATTGAGCATCAGATTGACTTAATTCCCGGTGCTTCGTTGCCAAACCGTGCGCCATACCGTACAAATCCAGAGGAGACGAAGGAGATTATGCGTCAAGAACAGGAGCTGCTCGACAAAGGTTATATACGCGAATCTCTTAGTCCTTGTGCTGTTCCCATTATACTAGTGCCAAAAAAGGATGGTACGTCGCGTATGTGTGTTGATTGTAGAGGCATTAATAATATTACTATTCGTTATCGTCATCCTATTCCTAGGCTAGATGATATGCTTGATGAATTGAGTGGCTCTACAATATTCTCCAAAGTGATAGAGGCGAGGGTGTCCCGATCTTTCGATGAGATGATAGCTATCGTTTTTGGTGGAGTAGACTTTGACGATCCGACTATGAACGTGCGAGGACGTCGCGCCTTAGCAATCGCTAAACCAACTCCGAGAGGTTATTGACCACGCCGGAGCACAATCAACCTGACCACGAGGGTCTATCTCCTGCAAGCAAATGAAGAACAAGCAAGAAACTAAGATTTGCAATCTGGATATTGCGAATATAAGATGAAAGCTTTATTGATCAAGGTGGGGTTCTGTGACGTCTTGGTCTGGTCGTTGAACACAAACGAAGTACGCGAAGTTGCAGCTATGGCGAACTTTTAATCTAAACAAAACCCAAAGTCTAAACGGTGCCCTAAGGGCTGTATATATGGAGGAAGACGAGGGGATTTCGTGGCCCTTGAAGGAGGGGTCCGAAACCAACCCTATCTCTTGTTTCCCCACACATACGGACTCTAAAAACAGCCTATACTCAAGTATTTCGAAATTACATGGGCCTGGCCCAATAATAAGGTGACGCAGCACCTATAATAGCCTCTGGACGAAATTTATGAAGTGACATCTTGTATATTTCGTCCAAGGCTTCCTGCACTCATTATGGTGGCTTCAAAGTCCTGAAATCATCACTTGTAACTCCGTTCTTGTTGCCCTTGTGCATGCCATCATCTCCATGCTTGAACTTGCTCCAAGGTTCCTCTTTCTGATGAGGACATGACTACCTTGGATACGACCAAAAATATTGCATACATGTATATTTGTGAGGTGATTTCTAATGCAAACTATGCAATAATTTATTGATGTCATCCAAGACAAAAATACTTCACAAACTTTTGTGTCATGTCTAATTGCAGGTGTATGGGGCATTTGTACAATACACATATGAAGATAAGGGGAAAAGAGATGTTTAGGTGCTGTTCAAAAAGTCCTCTCACGTCACTTTTGGGCCAAGAGAAGATAGAGTCCAAGTCTCTCACGTTCTGGATTCAGATTCGGACTGCACAGACATACCTGACTCAAAACGCCAAGAACTTTTTCATACGGACTCCGAATTGGGTGATTCTTTTTTTGTTGGAAAGTAGATTTCGTGCTCTTTCCAACCCAATTGGATTCACCTTAAAATTCGTCCGGAGCGTTGAGTTATCAATGAAACAATCTGACGCTGCAGCAGAATCCGAGTCAAACTACAAGTCCAAAGGTGTTGCATCACCTCCACTTGGGCCCATGAGCCTTGTACGACCTAGGGTTAGTTTTAGGCTGCCTTGGGACGTCCTCCCACCTCCTTGGCCACCACCCCTTGCTCCTATATAAGTAGATCCATCTAGTAGCTTTTTCCTTGGGATTTGTTTAGTTAAAAGTTAGCCATCGCAACTTCGTGTACTTCGTTTGTGTCCAACGACCAGACCAAGACCGCTTTCGGATCCCCACCATTATCAATACTTCATCTATATTCGCAATATTCAGATTGCATTATTATTCTTGCTTGTTCTTCGATTGCGTGCAGGAATAAACCTTCGTGGTCAGGCTGATCGTGCTTCCAGCATCGTCAGTAACCTCAGGAGATTGGTTTAGCGATTGCTAAGGCGCAACGTCGTGCACGTTTGTAGTCGGATCGTCAAAGTCGGCTCCACCAAATCGATAGTTACCATCTCATCGAAAGATCGGGACACCCTCGCCTCTATCACTTTCTTGTCCAAGCTAGGCCCTTCATTTGTAAGCAAAACAAATGTATCCAATTTAGGCAGCATCATATTCTCATGAACTTTAGAATCATTACCAAGAAACGAAAGTACCTGATATTTTAATTGGTGTGCACGAGCTCTAGTAATTAGTCCAGTATGTATAGAAGCAGGGGCTGTGGGTGTAACAATGGTATTGATGTCCTCATCATCCTCCCCTTCTTGAATTGAAGTCGTCCTCGACGGAAGCTCATCTTCCTCACCCAAATAAGGCTTCAGATCTGCAATGTTAAAAGTGGGACTAACCCCAAAATCTGCAGGCAGCTCAAGTTTATATGCATTATCATTTATTTTCTCTAACACCTTAAAAGGACCATCAGCACGTGGCATTAGCTTTGATTTGCGCAAATCAGGAAATCTATCCTTACGCAAATGTAACCAAACAAGTTCTCCAGGTGCAAACACAAAATGTTTTCTACCCTTATCTCCAGCAAGTTTATATTTAGCATTCATACGCTCAATGTTCTCCTTAGTTAACTCATGCATTTTTAAGATCAATTCAGCACGTTGTTTAGCATCAAAATTAACCTTCTCTGAAGATGGAAGAGGCAACAAATCAATTGGTGCACGAGGAAGGAAACCATACACAATTTCAAAAGGACACATCTTAGTAGTAGAATGCAATGAACGATTATAAGCAAATTCAATATGAGGCAAGCATTCTTCCCACATTTTCTTGTTATTCTTCAAAACAGCCCTAAGCATAGTAGACAATGTTCTATTGACTACTTCAGTTTGTCCATCAGTTTGGGGGTGACATGTAGTACTAAAAAGCAGTTTAGTCCCCAACTTAGCCCATAAACATCTCCAAAAGTGGCTAAGAAATTTAGTATCACGATCTGAAACAATAGTATTTGGCACACCATGCAAGCGTATAATTTCACGAAGAAAACCAATCATCACATTAACAGGCACATCGCTTTTATGACATGGATATAAAAGTGTGCCATTTTCGAGAACCTATTCCACGACAACAATATGCTATCCCTCCCCTTCTTTGTTCGAGGTTAAACCTAAAACAAAAGTCCATAGATATATCTCCCACGAAACACTAGTAGCAGGCAAGGCATATATAAACCATGAGATTGAGTCGTGACTTAGCTTTTTACATGTATGGCAGCGAGCAACAAAACGGCTCACATCCCCCGTCTCATCTTTGGCCAAAAGAAATGTGTAGCATGTAATCCTCCGTCTTCTTCACGCCAAAGTGTCCCATTAATCCTCTCCCATGCGCCTCCTGCAACAAACAAAGACGAACGGAGCTAGCTGGAATGCATAGCTGTTAGCACGAAACACAATCCATCGTTAACGACGAACTGTTTCATGTTTCTCCTCTTTCCTTACAATTCTGCAATACATCTTTAATTCAGCATCAATGCCACATATTGATCTTTGATGGTCTCCAAACCAATATTTTAGTCAAGTTGTGAAACATAGTATAAGACAGACACATGCATCAGCATAACATTTCTTTACCCTTCTGTGTTTAATGACATAAGGGAAAGTCTCAATAAATTCAACCCATTTAGCATGTCTACGGTTCAGTTTTGCTTGACTTTTAATGTGTTTCAAAGATTCATGTCAGAATGTAATCAAATTCTTTCGCATAAATAATGTAGCCATGTTTCTAAGGAAGGTCCGAAACAAGAGCATATGTCTTTATCATAAGTAGAATATGTTCAGACTAGGCCCCCTCATTTTTCAGAAAAGTATGCAACAGGTTTGCCATCTTGTATAAAACACCTCCTAATCCAATTCCACAAGCTCACATTCAAGCCAAAGTCTTATTATATCGAGAAGTTGAAGTAAAGCATGTGTCAACTTATCTTCAATACGTGAAGGCTTCCTTCTGTGAGGTACCCCAAACAAAAGGCACATCCTTTCTTTGTAAGCTCCTTGAGAGGTGCAGCATTGTGCTGAAATCTCTCACAAACGCCTATAGAAACCAGCGAGTCAAGAAAACTCCCACTTGGGTGACCGTTTTGGGCTGTGGCCAACTCTCAATAGCTTCAATCTTGGCTTTATAATCAACTTGTAATTCCCTGTGGAGTAACAACATAGCCAAGAAAGATACTCGTCGTGCAAAAGGTGCACTTCCACTCCAGTTTACCAAACAACGTGCTCACACGTAAAGCAATAAAAACAGCACGTAAATGTTCCAATGTTCCTCCAAAGATCTGGCTATAATCGTATATCATCAAAATCGACTTCACAAATCGTCCAATGAAAGCACGTAAAACTTCGTTCATTAATCTCATGAAAGTACTAGTGCATTAGTTAACCCAAAAAGGCATGACTAACCACTCTATAATCCAAACTTTGTTTTAAATGCTGTTTTCCTTCATCCCCCAATTTCATACAATTTGATGTATCCACTACGCAATCAACTTTGGAGATATTGTAGAGCCACTCAATTCATCAAGCATATCATCTAGCTAGGAATAGATGACGATACGAATAGTAATATTATTAATGCCTCTACAATCAACCACATACGCGATGTACCATCCTTTTTCGCACTAGATATAAAAGGAACACACAAGGACTAAGGGATTCGCGTATATAACCTTTGTCAGAGCATTCCTGTCTTGACGCATAATCTCCTTCGTCTCCTCTGGATTTGGTATGGTAGCGCCACGGTTTGGCAACGAAGCACCGGAATTAAGTCAATCTGATGCTCAATCCGCGAATAGGTTAATCCCGGTGGCCACTTCTTGTGGAAAACGTCAGCGAACTCCTGCAAAATGTTAGTGAACCGCAGGAGGCAAAGAGGAAGGCACGTCCTCGAATGAAAATAACGCCTCTTTGCACACAAAAGCATAGCAAACAGAATTGCTGAAATCTAGATCATCATAAATCATAATTGGTGGCAAGTAAGCATGCACTTTTCAATTTAATTTCAGAAGGCAACACTAGATGGTTTATTATTAGGCTTCATTTGTTGCTCAAATTTTTGCCACAATCTGATTTTCACTCTTATTTTCCCTCGTTTTGCTTTACTAGCTCTATTAATATCATCTTTCAAAATAGAATCAGGAGTCATAGGAAGCAAAGTAATATGTTTACCTTATGAACAAGAGTTATACTGATTGTTTCTACCATGGTGTACAGAATTTTTATCAAATTGCCATGGTCTACCAAGTAATAATGAACATGCTGCATGGGTACCACATCACAATCAACATAAGCTCATATGTAGAGATACTAAAATGCACACGAACAGTACGTGTTACTTAACCTTGCCGCTGTTGTTGAACCATGGATATAGTAAGGATGTGGATTGGTCTTGTGGTGAGAGATAGCTTCTCCCCCATTCCATGCTAGCCAAGTTTTTGCAGCTCCCTCCATCTATGATGACGCGAACAGAACGTTCCTTCACACTCCCTTTGTATGGAAACAAATTATGCCTCTGATTTTGCTCAGTCTTGTGTGACCTGCACACTCAAAACAGTTGAGCAACTAAACATTCATACCTGTCAGCGTCTTCAGGAACCATTGTATTGCGTCTCATGATCAGAATCATCTCCACCGTGTTCTTCTTGTAATAAAGACCAAAGTCTCCTCATCATAGTCACTAGCGGACTCATACCCACATCCTCAGTAGCAATCATAACACGGAGATTGGCATTCTCTCGCATAATGACCTCTTCCTTACAACGACGAAAATAATATCATGTGTGTGCCCTGTTGATGCCTATAGATAAGAGCTCTGGGCAGGCCAGAGGTGTACTCTGGCAGATGGTGGTGGTGGTGCCTGTTTTCTTGTATTCGGATTGGATTGTCGGTTGAAGTCAGTGGTGCGCAGTAGGACGTGTGGGAGTAGAGAGGCACGCGTTGTCCATGATGAAGATCGACCTGCAGAAAAATTAGTTCGCGCCAATGCCTGTCGATCTGCACTTCACGTTCAGCTTACAGCAAGATGGAATAAACGAGTGATATATATACTCCTTATACTCTAGAATGGTCTGAATCTCGTCATTTATCCACCATGGAAACGTGCAAGCATAGCTTCATTCTCCTCAACAATACCACACATCTAATCATGCAGTTTGTAATCTGATAATATTCATCTTCTACAAGAATTTTTTCCTTGTCTTAGCGCTGCAATTTTGAAGTAAATTCATCGTTGATAATATGGTGGAACCCAAACAGTACCATAGAGTTTTCAAACGCACCAACGTACTTGGAAGAGGATAAATCTGACAATGTTCAGACCACCTACACATAGCCAACTAGGAAAGCACAAAGCACAGCAACAACACTGTCCTTCCTCGGGATATGTTAACATGTAAAACTGGTTGCAGTTTCTAACGCCAAGTTAAGATATTATCAGGAACATCTCTACCCTCAGAATGGTGGAATATTCAATTTTATTTAGGAAGATGCGTCATGATCTCGTACCTGAATGGTTGCAGACCTACCATTGCGATATTTGCATGTGACGACCTGGTGCGGTGGTTGACCGTTATATTTTGATCAACCTCCATCTCTAATCGCCCGATCATCTCTCCTCATCGCAGCGCTGAGGAGCCAAAGACGCATCAACAGTAGGTACAAGCGAGCACAGAAGTTTGCCATCTCAAGAGGACCAAGCTCGGCTCGTCCAACTTGATTTGGAGGGGGGTTGTTGTTGTCGTTCGGGTGCGAAAGGTGCAGCCGTGGTGGTTTGGGAAGTACCGTGACAATTCATTAAACTTGTTATCCTTTGTCTGAACGTTCTCCATCCATCTATTCTTCTCCATGCCTCTTCAAATCTGTTTAGCACATCTCCCACCTGTGCCTACCATCATTTGCTTGAAATTTATCATGTAGCACTCTTGTTCGTCATGTTCTCCCCAGTCAACTCTGCTTGTGATCCTGCCATGGTTAGCACAATAGAAACACACAAGAATATGATCCTAAGACTACTAGAAGTGGGTGGTGTGGTATGCACACCGTCAAGGCAATCTCAAATCTTACCATTCTTACCCAGCAGCAGGTGGTGATCGGCAACGTTTGTAGTCAAAACTCTCAAGCTTGGACAGAGCGATTGCCAGGTGGTGTCAAACACGATGTAGATGTATGTGGAGCTGGGAAGGCTTATGATATGGTAGCAAAAGGGTCAGCAATATATTCAGAGATGCAATGTTAATAAACTCTCAACGACGGTACTATTCGGCTCCTAGGCTAGAGCTCGTTCTAGAGACGCGAGCGCTAGAACACTAACAAAATCATGGCGCTGCACGTAAAAAGGAGGAGCACACTCTGAATTTTTTTCTTTTTTTTTTGCATCTTTTTTTCCTTTTTTTTTTTTTTTTTGCTCCGCAACAATTTTTTTTCGAAAAAGTCTACAAATGGTCTAAAAACTGCCTAGCCAGAATTTTCCAAACTTATTATTATTATTTTTTTGAAACTGGAACTATTTTCTTCTGCGGGTAGCACGAAAATTGGGGAATCCGACTTGTTCACGACTCGTAGTATCGCGTGATCTGGCACTCTAAAATAAAGGAATAAATACTGTACTCGGACTAGGACTGGTGGCAGAGATGAATCTGGTGGAACTCGGACTGGTGATGGTATATGACGGTAGTATATGTGGGCTCGGATTGGTGGTGGTATATGGACTCGGATCGGTGGTGGTATATGGACTCGGATCGGTGGTGGTATATGGACTCAGAGAAATAGCAGATAAGCTGTGGTGGTATATGGTAGGGGCGATGATGATGGTGCGGCGGCGGCGTGACAACTTGTGAACAGAACTCGAAACTCTAAAGAACTAGACGCTAAGACCAGCAACTTGACACGACGATGCAACCGCAAATTCAACAAAGCAAAAACCCTAAAAAGATTATGCAAAGGCTCAGATTGGTTCGGATATGATGAACTAACCCTAATATTATTTTTTTGGCTTTTTCCTGGACTGTAGGTATGAAGAACAGACTCAATCTAAACTACGAAAAACTGTAAATCTCACCGAGCAACCTGGGAATCTGATACCACTTGATAGAGGCGAGGGTGTCCCGATCTTTCGATGAGATGATAGCTATCGTTTTTGGTGGAGTAGACTTTGACGATCCGACTATGAACGTGCGAGGACGTCGCGCCTTAGCAATCGCTAAACCAACTCCGAGAGGTTATTGACCACGCCGGAGCACAATCAACCTGACCACGAGGGTCTATCTCCTGCAAGCAAACGAAGAACAAGCAAGAAACTAAGATTTGCAATCTGGATATTGCGAATATAAGATGAAAGCTTTATTGATCAAGGTGGGGTTCTGTGACGTCTTGGTCTGGTCGTTGAACACAAACGAAGTACGCGAAGTTGCAGCTATGGCGAACTTTTAATCTAAACAAAACCCAAAGTCTAAACGGTGCCCTAAGGGCTGTATATATGGAGGAAGACGAGGGGATTTCGTGGCCCTTGAAGGAGGGGTCCGAAACCAACCCTATCTCTTGTTTCCCCACACATACGGACTCTAAAAACAGCCTATACTCAAGTATTTCGAAATTACATGGGCCTGGCCCAATAATAAGGTGACGCAGCACCTATAATAGCCTCTGGACAAAATTTATGAAGTGACATCTTGTATATTTCGTCCAAGGCTTCCTGCACTCATTATGGTGGCTTCAAAGTCCTGAAATCATCACTTGTAATTCCGTTCTTGTTCCCCTTGTGCATGCCATCATCTCCATGCTTCAACTTGCTCCAAGGTTCCTCTTTCTTGTCCAAGCTAGGCCCTTCATTTGTAAGCAAAACAAATGTATCCAATTTAGGCAGCATCATATTCTCATGAACTTTAGAATCATTACCAAGAAACGAAAGTACCTGATATTTTAATTGGCGTGCGCGAGCTCTAGTAATTGGTCCAGTATGTATAGAAGCAGGGGCTGTGGGTGTAACAATGGTATTGATGTCCTCATCATCCTCCCCTTCTTGAAATGAAGTCGTCCTCGACGGAAGCTCATCTTCCTCACCCAAATAAGGCTTCAGATCTGCAATGTTAAAAGTGGGACTAACCCCAAAATCTGCAGGCAGCTCAAGTTTATATGCATTATCATTTATTTTCTCTAACACCTTAAAAGGACCATCAGTACATGGCATTAGCTTTGATTTGCGCAAATCAGGAAATCTATCCTTACGCAAATGTAACCAAACAAGATCTCCAGGTGCAAACACAACATGTTTTCTACCCTTATCTCCAGCAAGTTTATATTTAGCATTCATACGCTCAATGTTCTCCTTAGTTAACTCATGCATTTTTAAGATCAATTCAGCACGTTGTTTAGCATCAAAATTAACCTTCTCCGAAGATGGAAGAGGCAACAAATCAATTGGTGCACGAGGCAGGAAACCATACACAATTTCAAAAGGACACATCTTAGTAGTAGAATGCAATGAACGATTATAAGCAAATTCAATATGAGGCAAGCATTCTTCCCACATTTTCTTGTTATTCTTCAAAACAGCCCTAAGCATAGTAGACAATGTTCTATTGACTACTTCAGTTTGTCCATCAGTTCGGGGGTGACATGTAGTACTAAAAAGCAGTTTAGTCCCCAACTTAGCCCATAAACATCTCCAAAAGTGGCTAAGAAATTTAGTATCATGATCTGAAACAATAGTATTTGGCACACCATGCAAGCGTATAATTTCACGAAAGAACAAATCAGCAACATTAACAGCATCATCGCTTTTATGACATGGTATAAAGTGTGCCATTTTCGAGAACCTATCCACGACAACAAATATGCTATCCCTCCCCTTCTTTGTTCGAGGTAAACCTAAAACAAAGTCCATAGATATATCCTCCCAAGGAACACTAGGTACAGGCAAAGGCATATATAAACCATGAGGATTGAGTCGTGACTTAGCTTTTTGACATGTAGTGCAGCGAGCAACAAAACGCTCAACATCCCGTCTCATCTTTGGCCAAAAGAAATGTGTAGCAAGTATATCCTCCGTCTTCTTCACGCCAAAGTGTCCCATTAATCCTCCTCCATGCGCCTCCTGCAACAACACAAGACGAACGGAGCTAGCTGGAATGCATAGCTTGTTAGCACGAAACACAAATCCATCGTTAACGACGAACTTGTTCCATGTTCTCCCTTCCTTACAATTCTGCAATACATCTTTAAATTCAGCATCATGCACATATTGATCTTTGATGGTCTCCAAACCAAATATTTTAAAGTCAAGTTGTGAAAGCATAGTATAACGACGAGACAATGCATCAGCAATAACATTTTCTTTACCCTTCTTGTGTTTAATGACATAAGGGAAAGTCTCAATAAATTCAACCCATTTAGCATGTCTACGGTTCAGTTTTGCTTGACTTTTAATGTGTTTCAAAGATTCATGATCAGAATGTATAACAAATTCTTTGGGCCATAAATAATGTTGCCATGTTTCTAAGGTCCGAACAAGAGCATATAATTCTTTATCATAAGTAGAATAGTTCAGACTAGGCCCACTCAATTTTTCAGAGAAGTATGCAACAGGTTTGCCATCTTGTAATAAAACACCTCCTAATCCAATTCCACTAGCATCACATTCAAGCTCAAAAGTCTTATTAAAATCAGGAAGTTGGAGTAAAGGAGCATGTGTCAACTTATCTTTCAATACCGTGAAGGCTTCTTCCTGTGAGGTACCCCAAACAAAAGGCACATCCTTCTTTGTAAGCTCATTGAGAGGTGCAGCAATGGTGCTGAAATCTCTCACAAAACGCCTATAGAAACCAGCGAGTCCAAGAAAACTCCTCACTTGAGTGACCGTTTTGGGCTGTGGCCAACTCTCAATAGCTTCAATCTTGGCTTTATCAACTTCAATTCACTGTGGAGTAACAACATAGCCAAGAAAAGATACTCGGTCGGTGCAAAAGGTGCACTTCCCAAGGTTACCAAACAAACGTGCATCACGTAAAGCAATAAAAACAGCACGTAAATGTTCCAAATGTTCCTCCAAAGATCTGCTATAAATCAGTATATCATCAAAATAGACTACCACAAATCGTCCAATGAAAGCACGTAAAACTTCGTTCATTAATCTCATGAAAGTACTAGGTGCATTAGTTAACCCAAAAGGCATGACTAACCACTCATATAATCCAAACTTTGTTTTAAATGCTGTTTTCCATTCATCCCCCAATTTCATACGAATTTGATGGTATCCACTACTCAAATCAACTTTGGAGAATATTGTAGAGCCACTCAATTCATCAAGCATATCATCTAGTCTAGGAATAGGATGACGATAACGAATAGTAATATTATTAATGCCTCTACAATCAACACACATACGCGATGTACCATCCTTTTTCGGCACTAGAATAATAGGAACAGCACAAGGACTAAGGGATTCGCGTATATAACCTATGTCGAGCAACTCCTGTACTTGACGCATAATCTCCTTCGTCTCCTCTGGATTGGTACGGTATGGCGCACGGTTTGGCAACGAAGCACCGGGAATTAAGTCAATCTGATGCTCAATCCCGCGAATAGGTGGTAATCCCGGTGGCACGTCTTGTGGAAAGACGTCAGCGAACTCCTGCAAAATGTTAGTGACCGCAGGAGGCAAAGAGGAAGGCACGTCCTCGAATGAAAATAACGCCTCTTTGCACACAAAAGCATAGCAAACAGAATTGCTGAAATCTAGATCATCAATATCAGATTTGGTGGCAAGTAAGCATGCACTTTTCAATTTAATTTCAGAAGCAACACTAGATGGTTTATTATTAGGCTTCATTTGTTGCTCAAATTTTTTTGCCACAATCTGATTTTCACTCTTATTTTTCTCCTGTTTTGCTTTACTAGCTCTATTAATATCATCTTTCAAAATAGAATCAGGAGTCATAGGAAGCAAAGTAATATGTTTATCCTTATGAACAAGAGTATACTGATTGTTTCTACCATGGTGCACAGAATTTTTATCAAATTGCCATGGTCTACCAAGTAATAATGAACATGCTTGCATGGGTACCACATCACAATCAACATAATCAGCATATGTAGAGATACTAAAATGCACACGAACAGTACGTGTTACCTTAACCTTGCCGCTGTTGTTGAACCATTGGATATAGTAAGGATGTGGATGTGGTCTTGTGGTGAGAGATAGCTTCTCCACCATCTCCATGCTAGCCAAGTTGTTGCAGCTCCCTCCATCTATGATGACGCGAACAGAACGTTCCTTCACAACTCCCTTTGTATGGAACAAATTATGCCTCTGATTTTGCTCAGCTTGTGTGACCTGCACACTCAAAACACGTTGAGCAACTAACCATTCATACCTGTCAGCGTCTTCAAGAGCCATGTATTGCGTCTCATGATCAGAATCATCTCCACCGTGTTCTTCACTTGTAATAAGAGCCAAAGTCTCCTCATCATAGTCACTAGCGGACTCATACCCACCATCCTCAGTAGCAATCATAACACGCGGAGATTGGCATTCTCTCGCATAATGACCTCTTCCCTTACAACGACGACAAATAATATCATGTGTGTGCCCTGTTGATGCCATAGATGAAGAAGAGCTATGGGCAGGCCCAGAATGTGTGCTCTTGGCAGATGGTGGTGGTGGTGCCTGTTTTCTTGTATCTCGGTTGGAATTGGCGGTTGAAGTCAGTGGTGCCGCAGTAGGACGTGTGGGAGTAGAGGAGGCACGCGGTGTCCATGATGAAGATCGACCTGCAGAAAAATTAGTTCGCGCCAATGCCTGTCGATCCTGCACTTCACGTTCAGCTTTACAAGCAAGATGGAATAAACGAGTGATATTATTATACTCCTTATACTCTAGAATGGTCTGAATCTCTCTATTTAATCCACCCATGAAACGTGCAAGCATAGCTTCATTCTCCTCAACAATACCACATCTAATCATGCCAGTTTGTAATTCCTGATAATATTCTTCTACAGAATTTTTTCCTTGTCTTAAGCGCTGCAATTTTTGAAGTAATTCACGTTGATAATATGGTGGAACCCAACGAGTACGCATAGCAGTTTTCAAAGCAGCCCACGTAGCTGGAATAGGATATAATCTACAATGTTCAGACCACCATACACATGCAAAACTAGTGAAAGCACAAACAGCAGCTAGCAAACATCGTTCCTTGGGATATTGTAAACATGTAAAACGTGTCAGTTTCTAACTCCCAAGTAAGATATATATCAGGAACTATCTACCCTCGAATGGTGGAATATTCAATTTTAATTTAGGAAGATGGTCATGATCTCGTACCTGGAGTGGTGGTGCAGACCTACCATTGCGATATTTGCATGTGGAGACACTGGTGTGGTGGTTGCACGTAGTTATGATTTTTGATCAAACCTCCTCTCATAATCGCCCGGTAATCATCCTCCTCCTCGGCACCAGCAGCAGCAGGAGCAGGAGCCAAAGAAGCATCAACAGTAGGACAGCAGCACCAGAAGTTTGCCATCCTCAAGAGGAACACGCTTGCTCGTCCGAACTGAGTTGGAAGGGGGCGTTGTTGTTGTCGTTGCAGAGGTGCGACGGTGCAGCCCGTGGTGGTTGGGGAAGACGCGTGAGCAATTCATTAAAACTTGTATCCAGCTTGTCTCGAACGACTTTCCATGCCATCTATCTTCTCCATGGCCTCTTCAAATCTGTTAGCACATCTCCACCTGGCCACTCATCATTTGCTGAAATTATCATGCAACTCCTTGTTCGTCATGTTCTCCAGTCAATCTCGTCGGCCTGTGATCCTGCCATGGTTAGCAGCAATAGAAAACACACTAGAATATGATCTACAGACTACTAGAAAGTGGTGGTGGTGTGGTGTGGTGTCACAAATCCGTCAAGCAAATCTCAATTCTTACCAGTTCTTACCCAGCAGCAGGTGGTGATCGGCAACTTTGTAGTCAAAACTCCACGAGCTTGGACAGAGCGATTGCCAGGTGGTGTCAAACGCACGATGTAGATGTATGTGGAGCTGGGAAGGCTTATGATATAGTAGCACAAAAAGGGTCAGCAATAATCAATTTAGAGATGCAATGTTAAAAAAATCTCAACGACGGTAATGTGCTGGTCCTAGGTAGACCGTGCTAGAGACGCGAGCCTAGAACACTAACAAAAATCACGGCGCGTGCACATAAACAAGGGAGGAGCACAATCTGAATTTTTTTTTTGCACTTTTTTTCCTTGTTTCTTCCTCTTTTTTTTTTTTTTTTTTGCTCCGCAACAATTTTTTTCGAAAAAGTCTACAAATGGTCTTTAACTGCCTAGCCAGAATTTCCAGACTTTGTTTTTTTTTTTAACTGGAACTATTTTTCTTCTGCCGGTAGCACGAAAATTGGGGAATCCGACTTGTTCAGAATCGTGTATCGCGTGATCTGGAACTCTAAAATAAAGGAATAAATAATGGATCGGATAGGACTGGTGGCAGAGATGAATATGTGGAACTCGGACTGGTGATGGTATTGACGGTAGTATATGTGGTGGGCTCTGGATTGGTGGTGGTATATGGGACTCGGATCGGTTTGGTGGTATCGGACTCGGATCGGTGGTGGTTATAGGTAGGGGCGATGATGATGGTGCGGCGGCGGGCTGACAACTTGTGAACAGAACTCGAAACTCTAAAGAACTAGACGCTAAGACCAGCAACTTGACACGACGATGCAATCGCAAATCAACAAAGCAAAAAAACCCAAAAAGATTATGCAAAGGCTCAGATTGGTTCGGATATGATGAACTAACCCTAAATATTTTTTTTGGCTTTTTCCTGGACTGATGTAGGTATGAAGAACAGACTCGATCAAAACTACGAAAAACTGTAAATTCACCGAGCAACGGGAATCTGATACCACTTGATAGAGGCGAGGGTTGTCCGATTTTCGATGAGATGGTAGTTCGTTTTTGGTGAGGTAGACTTTGACGATCCGACTACGAACGTGCGAGGACGTCGCGCCTTAGCAATCGCTAAACCAACTCGAGAGGTTATGACCCAGCCGGAGCACAATCAACCTGACCACGAGGGTCTATCTCCTGCAGAAAAACGAAGAACAAGCAAGAACTAAGATTTGCAATCTGGATATTGCGAATATAAGATGAAAGAGCTTTATGATCAAGGTGGGGGTCTGTGACGTCTTGGTCTGGTCGTTGAACACCAACGAAGTACGCGAAGTTGAGCTATGGCGAACTTTTATCTAAACAAAACCCAAAGTCTAAACGGTGCCCTAAGGGCTGTTATATGGAGGAAGGGAGGGGATTTCGTGGCCTTGAAGGAGGGGTCCGCAACCGAACCCTATCTTGTTTCCACACATACGGACTCTAAAAACAGCCTATACTCAAGTATTTCGAAATTACATGGCCCTGGCCCAATAATAAGGTGACGCAGCACCTATAATAGCCTCTGGACGAAATTTATGAAGTGACATCTTGTATATTTCGTCCAAGGCTTCTGCACTCATTATGGTGGTTCAAAGTTCCTGAATCATCACTGTAACTCCGTTCTTGTTCCCCTGTTGCATGCCATCATCTCCATGCTTTGAACTTGCTCCAAGGTTCCTCTTTCTTGTCCAAGCTAGGCCCTTCATTTGTAAGCAAAACAAATGTATCCAATTTAGGCAGCATCATATTCTCAGAACTTTAGAATCATTACACAGAAACGAAAGTACTGATATTTTAATTGGCGTGCGCGAGCTCTAGTAATTGGTCCAGGATGTATAGAAGCAGGGTTGTGGGTGAACAATGGTATTGATGTCCTCATAGGCTGACAAAGGAGATTAATGCGTCAAGCTACATGAGCCTGCTCGACAAAGGTTATATCACGCGAACTCTCTTATGCTCTCTTGTGGCTGTTCCTATTATTACTAGTGCCAAAAAGGAGTCATCGTGACGTCCTTGTGTGTTGATGTGAGGCATAATAAGTTATATTCGTTACTCTCATCCTATTCCTAGCGCTAGATGATAGGTCTTTGATGAATTGAGTGGCGCCTACAATACTACCCAAGTTGATTTGCGTAGTGGAACCATCAAATTCGTAATGAAATGGGGGAATGAACTGGAAACAGCATTTAAAAACTAAGTTCGGTTATATGAGTGGTTAGTCATGCCTTTTGGGTTAACTAATGCACCTAGTACTTTCATGAGCATTAATGAACGAAGTTTTACGTGTTCTTCATGGACGATTTGTGTAGTTTACTTGATGATTATTGATTTATAGCAGATCTTTGGAGGAACAGTTTGAACATTTACGTGTTGTTTTATTGCTCTAGTGATGCATGTTTGTTTGGTAACCTTGGAAGTGCACCCTTTTGCACCGACGAGTATCTTTCTTGGCTATGTTGTTACTCCACAGGGAATTGAAGTTGATAAAGACAAGATTGAAAGCTTGAGAGTTGCCCGCAGCCCAAACGGTCACACAAGTGAGGAGTTTCTGTGTCCTCGCTGGTTTCTATAAGGCATTTTGTGAGAGAGATTCGTACCATTGTTTGCACCTCTCAACGAGCTTACAAAGAAGGATGTGCCTTTTTGGGGTGTCCGCACAGGAAGAAGCCTTCACGGTGTGTGAAAGATAAGTTAACACATGCTCCTTACTCCAACTTTCTGATTTTAATAAGACTTTTGAGCTGAGTGATGTGATGCTCATGTGGAATTGGATTAGGAGGTATGTTATTACAAGATGGACAACCTGTTGCATACTTTTCTGAAAATTGAGTGGCCTAGTCTGAATTACTATACTTATGATAAGGAATTATATGCTTTTTGTTAGGACTTTGGAAACAGGCAACATATTTATGGCCCAAAGAATTTGTTATTCTTTGATCATGAATCTTTGAAAACTATTAAAAGTCAGCCAACTGAAACGTAGCATGCTAAAGGTTGAATTCATTGAGACTTTCCCTTATGTCATTAAACACAAAGAAGGGTAAAGAAAATGTTATTGCTGATGCATTGTCTCGTCGTTTTACTATGCTTTCACAACTTGACTTTAAAATATTTGGTTTGGAGACCATCAAGATCAATATGTGCATGATGCTGAATTTAAGATGTATTGCCAGAATTGTAAAGAAGGGAGAACATGGAACAAGTTCGTCGTTAACGATGGATTTGTGTTTCGTGCTAACTATATGCATTCCAGCTAGCTCCGTTCGTCTTTTTGTGTTGCAGGAGGCGCATGGAGGAGGAGTTAATGGGACACTTTGTGCGTGAAGAAGACGAGGGAGGTTGTACTTGGTACACATTTCTTTGGCAAAAGATGAGACGGGTGTTGAGCGTTTTGTTGCTCGCTGCACTAAATGTCAAAAAGCTAAGTCACGACTCAATCCTCATGGTTATATATGCCTTTGCTGTACCTAGTGTTCTTGGGAGGATTATCTATGGACTTTGTTTTAGGTTTACCTCGAACAAAGACGGGGAGGGATAGCATATTTGTGTCGTGGATAGTTTCTCGAAATGGCACACTTTATACCATGCATAAAAGCGATGATGCTGTAATGTTGTGATTTGTTCTTGCGTGAAATTATACGCTTGCATGGGTGCCAAATACATTGTTTCAGCTCGTGATACCTAAATTTCTTAGCCACTTTGGAGATGTTTATGTGCTAAGTTGGGGACCTAAACTGCTTTTTAGTACACATGTCACCCCCCAAATCTGATGGAAACTGAAGTAGTCATAGAACATTGATCTACTAGATTAGGGTCTGTTTTGAAGAATAACAAGAAAATGTGGGAAGAATGCTTGATCATATTGAATTGCTTATAATCGTTCATTGCATTCTACTACTAAGATGTGTCCTTTTGAAATTGTGTATGGTTTCCTTCCTCGTGCACCAATTGATTGTTGCCTCTTCCATCTTAGCGAGAAGTATTTTGATGCTAAACAACGTGCTGAATTGATTTAAAAATGCATGAGTTAACTAAGGAGAACTTGAGCGTATGATGCTAAATATAACTTGCCTGGAGATAAGGGTAGAAAACAATGTTGTGTTTGCCCTGGAGATCTTGTTTGGTTACATTTGCGTAAGGATAGATTTCCTGATTTGCGCAATCAAAGCTAATGCCACGGCTGATGGTCCTTTAAGGTGTACTTAGAAAAATAATGTATATATATATAAACTTGAGCTGCTGCAGATTTTGGGGTTAGTTCCATATTTTAACATTGCAGATCTGAGCCTTATTGGGTGAGGAAGATGAGCTTCCGTCGAGGACGACTTCATTTCAAGAAGGGAGGATGATGAGGACATCAATACCATTGTTACACCCACAACCCCTGCTGCTAAACATACTGGACCAATTACTAGAGCTCGCGCACGCCAATTAAAATATCAGGTACTTTCGTTTCTTGGTAATGATTATAAAGTTATGAGATATGATGCCTAAATAGGATACATTTGTTTTGCTTACAAATGAGGGCCTAGCTTGGACAAGAAAGAGGAAACCTTGGAGCAAGTCAAGATGGAGATGATGGCATGCACAAAGGGAACAAGAACGGAGTTACATAGTATGATTTCAGACTTTGAAGCCACCATAATGAGTGAGGAAGACCTTGGACGAAATATACAAGTGTCACTTCATAAATTTCGTCCAGAGGCTATTATAGTGCTGCGTCAACCTTATTATTGGGCCGGCCCATGTAATTTCGAAATACTTTGTAGTAAGGGTGTTTTAGAGTCCGTAGTGTGTGGGGAAACAAGAGATAGGTTTGTTTCGGACCCTCCTTCAAGGGCCCACGAAATCCCCTCCTCTTCTCATATATACAGCCCTTAGGGCACACCGTTTAGACTTTTGGCGTTTTGTTTAGATTAAAAGTTCGCCATAGCTGCAACTTCGCGTACTTCGTTTGTGTTCAACACACCAGACCAAGACGTCACATAACCCACCTGATCAATAAAGCTTTCATTTTATATTCGCAATATCACATTGCAAATATCTAGTTTCTTGCTGTTTCTTTCGTTTGGCTTGCAGGAGATAGACCCTTGTGGTCAGGTTGATTGGTGCTCCGGCGTGGTCAATAACCTCTAGGTGTGGTTTTAGCGATTGCTAAGGCGCGACGCTCCTGCACGTTCGTAGTCGGATCGTCAAAGTCTACTCACCCAAAAACGATAGCTACTTCATCTCATCGACAAGATGGGACAACCCTCGCCTCTATCAGAAGAATAACAGAAAATGTGGGAAGAATTGCTGCCTCTATTGAATTTGCTGTATCAATCGTTCCATTCATGCATTCTACTACTAAGATGTGTCCTTTTGAAATGGTGTTATGGTTTTCCTGCCTCGTGCACCAATTGATTTGTTGCCTCTTCCATCTTCGAAAGGGTTAATTTTGATGCTAAAACAACGTGCTGAATTGATCTTAAAAATGCATGAGTTAACTAAGGAAACTTGAGCGTAGAATGATCTAAATATAAACTTGCTGGAGATAAGGGTAACGAAACATGTTGTGTTTGCACTGGAGATCTTGTTGGTACATTTGCGAAGGATAGATTTCCTTTATTGCGCAATCAAAGCTAATGCCCGTGTGATGGTCCTTTTAAGGTGTTAGAGAAAAAAATGATAATGCATATAAACTTGAGCTGCCTGTAGATTTTGGGGTTGTCCCACTTTTAACATTGCAGATCTGAAGCCTTATTTGGTGAGGAAGATGAGCTTCCGTTCGAGGACGAACTTCATTTCAGAAGGGGAGGATGATGTTAGGACATCAATACCATTGTTACACCCACAACCCCGCTCTCTATACAACTGGACCAATTATAGAGCTCGCGCACGCCAATTAAAAATCAGGTACTTCGTTTCTTGGTAATGATTCTAAAGTTCTTGAGACTATGATTGCTGCTAAATGGATACATTTGTTTTGCTTACAAGAAGGGCCTAGCTTGGACAAGAAAGAGGAACTTGGAGCATTCCAAGCATGGAGATGATGGCATGCACAAGGGAACAAGAACGGAGGTAGTTACAAGTGATGATTTCAGGACTTTGAAGCCACCATAATGAGTGCAGGAGCCTTGGACGAACATATACAAGATGTCACTTTAAAATTTTGTCCAGAGGCTATTATAGGTGCTGCGTCACCTTATTTTTGGGGAGCCCATGTAATTTCGAAATACTTGAGTATAAGGCTGTTTTTAGAGTCCGTATGTGTGGGGAAACAGGAGATAGGGTGGTTTCGGACCCCTCCTTCAAGGCAACGAAATCCCCTCCTCTTCCTCCATATAACAGCCCTTAGGGCACCGTTTAGACTTTGGGTTTTGTTTAGATTAAAAGTTCGCCATACTGCCAACTTCGCGTACTTCGTTTGTGTTTCACGACCAGACCAAGACCGTACAGCACCCACCTTGATCAATAAAGTTTTCATCTTATATTCGCAATATCCAGATTGCAAATCTAGTTTCTTGCTGTTCTTCGTTTGCTTGCAGAGGATAGACCCTCGTGGTCAGGTTGATTGTGCTCCGGCGTGGTCAATAACCTCTCGAGTTGGTTTAGCGATGCTAATTCGCGACGTCCTCGCACGTCGTAGTCGGATCGTCAAAGTCTACTCCACCAAAAACGATAGCTATCATCTCATCGAAAGATCGGGTGATGGGACATCAATACCATTGTTACACCCACCGCCCCTGTTCTACACATACTGACCAATTTACTAGAGCTCGCGCACGTCAATTAAATTATCAGGTACTTTCGTTTCTTGGTAATATTCTTAAGTTCTGAGAATATGATGCGCCAAAATGGATACATTTGTTTTGCTTACAAATGAAGGGTCTAGCTTGGGACAAGAAAGAGGAACCTTGGAGCAAAGTTCAAGCATGGAGATGATGGCATGCACAAGGGGACAAGACGGAGTACAAGTGGATGATTTCAGACTTTGAAGACACCATAATGAGTGCAGGAAGCCTTGGACGAAATATACAAGATGCCACTTCATAAATTCGTCCAGAGGCTATTATAGGTGCTGCTGTCACCTTTATGGGCCAGGCCATGTAATTTCGAAATACTTGAGTATAGGGTGTTTTTAGAGTCCGTATGTGGGGGAAACAAGAGAAAGGGTTGGTTTCGGACCCCTCCTTCAAAGGGCCACGAAATCCCCTCCTTTTCTCAATATACAGCCCTTAGGGCACCGTTTAGACTTGGGTTTTGTTTTAGATTAAAAGTCGCCTAGCTGCACTTTTCGCGTACTTCGTTTGGTGTTCAACGACCAACCAAGACGTCACAGAACCCCACCTTGATCAATAAAGCCTTTCATCTTCATTTATTCGCAATTCCGATATGGCAAATCTGTTTCTTGCTTGTTCTTCATTTGCTTCCAGGAGATAGACCCCCTCGTGGTCAGGTTGATTGTGTCGCGGCGTGGTCATACCCTCTGGAGTTGGTTAGCGATGCTAAGGCGGCGAGTCCTCGCACGTTCGTAGTCGGGTCGGCAAAGTCTACTCACGCCCAAAAACGAAGCTAATCATCCATCGAAAGAATCGGGACAACCCCTCGCCTCTATAGAAGAATAACAAGAACAATGTGGGAAGAATGCTGTGCCGCATAGCTAATTTGATTTGCTTATAATCGTTCACTGCATTCTACTACTAAGGATGTGTCCTTTTGAAAATTGTATGGTTTCCTTAGCTGCCTCGTGCACCAATTGATGTTGCCTCTGCCATCTTCGGAGAAATGTTAATTTTGATGCTAAACACGTCGTGCTGAATTGATCTTAAAAATGCAGAGTTTAACTAGAGGAAACCTTGAGCGTATGAATGCTAAATACTAAAACTTGCGGAGATAAGGGTACGCAAACATGTTGTTTTTGCAACCTGGGATCTGGTTTGGTTACATTTGCCCTTAAGGATTAGATTTTCCTTATTTTGCGGCAAATCACAAGCTAATGCCACTGTGCTGTGAGTCCTTTAAGGTGTTAGAAGAAATAATGATTAATGCATATAACTAAGGCTGCTGCCAAATTTGTGGGTAGCTCCACTTTTAACTTGCATATCTGAAGCCCTTATTGGGTGGAGGAAGATGCGCTTCCGTCGAGGACACTTCATTTCAAAAGGGGAGGATGATGAGGACATCAATACCATTGTCAACACCCAAACCACCCCTGCTTCACTACATCTACTGGGACCACATTTACTAGAGCTCGCGCACGCCATTCAAATATCAGGTACTTTGCTTTCTTGGTATGATTCTAACAGTTTGAGAATATGAGTGCTGCTAATTGACTACATTTGTTTTGCTTACAAATGAAGTGGCCTACTTGGACAAGAAAGAGGCATTGGAGTCAAAAAAAACAACAAAAG